>CAXAMN010003492.1:270100-284106 GCA_963970005.1 Durusdinium trenchii
GGGCCTCACGAAAGGTAGCGGTTACGCTACCTGAGTTTTCCTTTTGCTTTAGCAAAAATGAAGTATAACCAGAGTGGACACCCATCACTGAGAATCGCCCTCCGACATTTCATTTTAGAGGCCAGGGGGGGCCCACACGTATGTTCAACACTTAGGGGCCATGCAGCAGGCGCGCTTATACAATTAATGTAAGCGAAGATAACAATACGTAGCCGCTAAATGGACGCAATGACGCCGCTAAATGGACGCAATGACGCCGCTAAATGGACGCAATGACACCGCTAGATGAACGCAATTACGAATGCTAAGAGAACACACCAACGCGGAGCCCGCTGAGCCCGTCGAGCAGGCTGAGCCCGCTGAGCCCGCTGAGCTGAGCCCGCTGAGCCCGCTCAGCCCGTCGACCCCGTCGAGCACACTAAGCCCGCTAAGTCCACTGAGCACGCTCAGCCCGCTGAGCACGCTAAGTCCGCTGAGCACGCTCAGCCCGCTGAGCTCGCTGAGCACGCTGAGCCCGTCGAGCCCGTCGAGCCCGCTGAGCCCGCTGAGCCCGCTAAGTCCGCTGAGCACACTGTGCCCGCTCAGCCCGCTGAGCCAGCTGAGCCTGCTGAGCCCGCTGAGCCCGCTAAGTCCGCTGAGCACACTGTGCCCGCTCAGCCCGCTGAGCCAGCTGAGCCTGCTGAGCCCGCTGAGCTTACGTTTCACAAACATGAGATTCAAGTGTGCGCAGCATAAAAGTAAATTGCAGCCCGCTATATCGACGCTAAGCGTTCAAGGCACGCCCCCCCCTTTCAACTCCACCCTGGCGCGGCTCCTTCTCAATGGCTACAAAGCACCGTAAATACCAGTGCTTTCAGCTCCTCCAGTCTGCAAGAGTGGCCTCAAACCTGGGGGCCCTGACCTCCTCCAGGGTTACGCCTGATTCCCTGCTACCTTTCGTTCACCCCCTCCTCTCTCAAGTTGGGCAAAAAGCCTTGGAAATTCTGTCAGTATCTGTCAGTCAACTCAACCGTGCAGGGCACACAGGGGACATCAGGGGACAGCATCTGGCGGGTAATTAGGGCTTAGGTTTGGGGATATCAGTTTCAAAAGAGCCTGAATTTAGATTGGATCCGACATGCAACGAACAAAACTACCTGAGCCGGATGGTGAAGTTTTTTGGAGGCTATCCAACTTGGTGTCAAGTTAAAAGAATGTGTTTCTTCAAGAGATGAAGTATGCAGGTGGTGTTTTTCCTCTTCAAGCTGCTCATTGCTCAGCTGAATTGCAGCTTGGAAAGTCCGTCGTTCAGGGTGGTGTTTGGTGAGCAGATGCCATGGCAGAAGTCAGAAACTGTTGGCAAACAATGGCAAACACCTTCTGTCCTTCACTGCTTCTATGGTTTGACTTTGGGCGTTCAATACATATATGAGACGCCAAGTCTTCGATTCGAGTTGGAAAGAACGGCTTAGAGGCTCCACAAGAGATTTGAGAGATTTGTTTGGTTGCTCAGTCCTTTGGCAACTGCCCAAATGTGGGAACCAAGGCGAATACCGAAGAATCTACCGGAGTATGATGGGGCATGCTCGTCTTTGCCGGGTGCTTGGATGGAGTTTTTAGATGCTTTGCTAGTAACTTGACGTTGAAGCTACAGGCAAAGTATGGGCATGGGCACACTAGAATCCGAGTCAGATGATGTTTTGCAGCTTGACCAATGCACGATGTTGTGTCGTTCACAGCTTGAATTCTGAGCGGAATGAGTCACCGTTCAATGTTCTTGGGGTTGAACAGTGCAAAAGACAGCATGAATCGGCACCTTGAGGCCGAATGTGGAAGATGTGCCAGGCAAGGCGTCATGATAAGTCAGCTTCAGTTAGCAAAATGAAGGCTTTCAGTGAAGAAGACAGAGCCTCGAAACCACATTGTCAAGAGTGTGTACATGGCAGAACAGCTGCACGGTGTGCACAGTTGCCGAGTGTCGCCGAGTTCCCTGTCCTCAGGCCATGCTCAGCATTCATCCTTCACGGTTCCAGCTCTTTATTGAGCTGCTCGGCTGCATGGCATGTGGTGCGAGCTCATTTGGCCTCAGCAAAATATGTTTTTGGACTTCGCAGCATGCGCTCTGTTGGGAGCGTGAACTGCCATTCACATTAGTCAAAGATATTTCGATGTGAATTACCCGCCATTCTGCACGGCATGCATTCTTCGGATGTTTGGCAGAGTTGTGTGTGTGTGTGTGTCGTGATTTGTGAGTACTATTTACATCTATAGTTACGAGTATTACTATTGCTAGTACTAGAATGCACATGAATGCACTAATTCTAGTAGTACCTAGTACTCCGGTGAGGCAATGTCCTAGTTGAATTCACATGTCAAGGAGAATGTGCTTCGACGAGCCCTTGGACTTCAGCGAGGGTGACCAGGGCATCGCTGGTGGCATCCAGGCAGCCGAGGGGTGACACTTGACTCCCAAGGACCGTGGTTCGACACTTTGACCATGCTCGACATCTATGCCGGCCATGGGCCATAGTTGTTTAATGTTTCACCGTCTGGATGTTGCCTCGCACCGTGGGATTCAAACCATCAAACTGTACACAACTAAGAACCCATCAGTCAACCCATTCAACAACCGAAGAACCGACATTCGGAGAACGGTCACCGTTCTTGCCCGGTGTTTCGGCCGGTGTCAGATCCTGGAGCCTGCCAATCTGCATCCCACCCATGCGACTTGGCACGATGGCGGATCGCGCGGATCGCGCAGCGCGCTGATCCGAACGGGCTGAGGTGGATTCCATTCGGCGCTTGGGAGGAGATCCGAAGCACCCCTTTCCGATGGAAGAGGAGCAAGACATCTCGGAGGCTGGAAGATCTGGAAGAGAGAGCAAAACAGTGCTCTTTGGGAGGAGCAAAGGAAAGATTGGGCAATCCCACAAGCGTTCATTCCCAAAGGAGAAGTGCGGAAGTGGAAGGTAAAGAGGACACCAGAGGAATGGCATGGTACATTCGGAAGTTTACATAAGAAGATTGACTAGGACTAGGAAACTCTGCGGATTCACGTGGATTTCCATGAAAAAAATCGATCATGTGATGGGTTGTGATGAAATTCTGGGTGTGTTTCTGTCCCTCATTGCATCTCGAAGGCTGCCAGATGCCGAAGGCTGTTCGAGCTCTTTCAGAAGCAGATGAAGCTGTACGAAGCCTCAGAGAAGGGGGGCTGTCAATAAGTCATCCAAGCTACAACTTGTTCTACAACTTGTCTAAAGCATCCGAGCTCGGCTGTGGTAATACAAATCCAACATGCCGCATGCCAAATCAAGATAAATGAACTCAGCCCAAATGAAAGGCAACCATCCAAATCCAAATCCAGTGTACACACGCAGAAGCTCACAACATGAACACCCAGCGTTCAGACTCTTATGGACTACTTCACGGGGGGGTGGTCATTTGTCATGCACCTGCCCTGGCCAAAAAGTCAAATTGAAACTTACTTCATAATGTTTATGTATAGTTTTCGTGTGTGTTTTTCGTAATTTTATGTAAACATATTCACATCTGTCGTGTTTTTGCCCATGAGCACTGCGAAGGGTTCTTGTGTTGAAAAGACGTGCTAGTTGAAGACCTGCTATTTCTACATGTGCAAGTTCTAAATTTGCGTAGTACATTTGTGATATATGAAGACCTACGACATTGCTACTTCTACCTTTGCTCAGTACATACAGTATGGGACATACTCATGTCTATACTTTAACATGTTGAATATGTTGAAGTACCATACTCCATGTGCATATACAGAGCTTGTTATGTCCCCATTGACAAATTAAACAGCTTCAGATTTTTCTGGGGGTGGCGGGGGGGGCGCGGCGGACTGACAAACGCAGAAGTATGCGGAAGTTTCAATTCCTGGCGCGAGTGGTTGTCGATCGTTTGTGATCTTGTCGATCGTTCCTGCTGAGAATTGAGCGGCGCTTTTTTGAGTTCTCGTGGCAGCACACTTATTGTGTACGCTGAACTGCTTTCTCGAGTTCAGTTGGAGATGATAGCTTGCATCCCAGTCCAAGCCTCTACGTCATGCTCTTTCACTGGCCCGTCCACCAGCTAGCGAGGTCGCTTGCTAGCTTCTCAGCTTGCGTGTTGGCACCTTGCGGGCTGGGGATTTTGCATTGCCCGTGCAACTGTTGTGTGTACGGTGTCAGAGCTTGAAAAGACGGCAAGGAGCTCAAATGCTGGCGTCATGGACTCGTTGACAGGCACTGTTTGGCAAGCGAATTTCTGGAGCGCAGTCAAAGCTGTTCAGTCGGTCGGTCATCCTTTGCCGCTTTGCCCTCGGGTGATGCAAAGTGGCCGTGAGATCGCCTGTTCGCACCATGTGGGTGGCAAGCGCGTGCTACACTACCACTTCTAGCAGCTCTGTGGCCAAATGTCAATTGCCGGTGTCGCTGTGTCGCTGCAGTTTGACGAGGCCTCGCTGGGAAGTATGTCCGCGTGGCTCCGCGCGCGTTGGAAGCCGGAAACAGACAGATGCGAGTAATTACGGTCATGGGGCGTGTCAAGGGTGAGCGGGATGATATGTGGTGTCAGCGAAAAGTTACGTGTAAAATCATGTAAACATGTAATGGAACTGCAACCCGCAACATTATGCAAAAGTTATAGTAGTTTTAAAGCCTGGGCCACCCCGGATTCTTATTTTTGTACTTCAGTTAAATCAGTGTTTTGGTGTTTTTTCGAAAACAAATACTCTTCCAATTCTACTCTTCCAATTCCTGGAAGGTTGCTGACCTGTACGTCTCAACTGTACTGGGAGCCTCCAAACCTGCGCATGCTCCTGAAAAGTTAAATGATTATGATTTTTGGCAGTTCCTCACAGGGTGTCAAACTTACAGTGCATGTTTGTCACCTGAACCTGCGTGTTGCATGAGAAATTTATCGGATGAACCTGACAGGTGTGTTACCTTGGTTACTGTGAGTTCTGATGTGAAGTATAAGTATCATATCAGACGTTGCTTGGCGTTTCCATATGGCATAACATTGGTGTATGAATTTATGACAAGTTTGACATAGCTTGACCACCATTGTAAGTCTCACATGCGGCAGTAGGTAAGAACGGCATGTTGCTTTGTTGAACGACTACGTCAATGATTCTTATCTTTTGCACAAAGGGTTTCAAATCACTTGAAGACTTGCATATCGATGTGGTTGCAATCGGTTCCTCTTTGTCGAGACAGAGTCTTGTCACCGCACTTGGCCTCAATAAAGGACCTTGGAGGCTTCAGCCCGACGCCCAGAATGGACCACCAATACGACCGCATACAGCTGTTTATTTGTGTGTGTGGGATACCATGGGTGTTCGCTACAGCGTCAGTATGCAGAGTTAGTGGATCATGAATCAATCATAATGGCATTGATCGCACAGATTTTGATCCCAGTAGTTTTGGACCACTGGGCCATACTGGATCTTGATTCAGTTGGTGAAATGTGGATGAACAGCTTCAGGTCTCATCAGAACGTCACCAAAAATCATTCGCAGCAAGCCCTTGAGGTCGACTCAAGAGGATCGGCAGATCCAGGGCAAGAACCAGCGGCGGCCTCGGGTAGTCAGGAATGGTCAATACTGCGTCTTTGGAAACCTCGTCTCAATGTTTGCTGCATCCATGTCAACCATCCAAGCACCAATTGTTGTCTTTATTTTTTTAAAGCGCCTTGAAATTATTTTCTTGACATGCTTCCTTCCGTCGCTTGAATGCCCACGTTGTTCAGGAAGTTGACAGAAAGTGATCACCAATATGTCAGGCTGTAAATCCATGCATCAATAAACTGTCTGCAAGATGTTTGTGTATGTTTATGTATATATTTAATGAACATGTATGGACCCAAAGCGCACTTTCGCTGAGCTGTCTTCGCATGCACCGTGGACGATGGCCGCGTACCGGGGCCACTCGGCTCAGGGGAGTCGTGTGAGCGCATTCACTGGCAGCCTAGTGAGCAGCATGGCGCCGAGTACCGCTGACAGTTGAAGTGCTGGGTACAGGTTCAAAAGTTTTTTAAGACAGAGCTTTTTTTTGCGTAACAAAGCACGAAGTGGCACACAGGAACTGTTTGATAGTCGCGCATCCACGTGTATTCGCAAACGCAACTGACATGAGAGATTGTGAACAGTTCATAAAAGTTCAACATTTCTTGCTTGAAGCGGTGCCGAAATGCCAAATCTTGCTTGCAGCAAGCAAAGCTGCAATTGCCCAAGAGGGACATGCCAAAGTCAGTAGCATGTCGTCTACTTCACGTGGTTGGTCCACCGAAAGAAAGAGACGTTGACCGAGCCTTTCAGAATTCATTCCCGCGCAAGTGTGGGTGCCCCACACCGCCATCCCTTTTCCTGCCTGCAAGGGAGAACCTTCAAAGAGTTTCATTGTCGGAACTAAGAGGAGTCCTGAGCAGGCCGAACCTGAAATGGGTTCAACGATGTGAATAGGCAGATCCTCAAAGGATTCCGCCTTGACAGCAGCTGTTAAGTGACGGCCAGCACCAGCGCAAGCTGTTGGCGGTTCGGAAGGTCACTTAACCATCGCTTGCTGACTGCGGAGTGGATTCCAAACAGAGCGTGAGCTTGACAGTGAGTTCCAGAGTGTTTTATTTTTAGAGTTTACTCCACTCATGAAACCTTACCGACCTAATCAGCTCAAGCTAGAAACTGCTGTAAGACATTCAGGAGTCGTCATCCGTGCAAGTTAATAGGAAGAGATAATGAGAGAAATCTATCCGACATTTGCCTTGCAGAGCATTCCTCTCGGAGTCTCAGATTTGGCTGCACAGGATGAAACCGCAGTGGCTCCGTCACAGTCTTTGGTCTCTTTGACTAGGGCTGTCAGGGCTTCTGCATCATCTGCGCCGCAGGTGTGGAAGACAGTCGCTTGATGATGCTTGATGCTTGTGACCCCGTTGCCCTGGGCACCGGACATCCCCGGCCTCTGAGACCAAGTGAGGCGCCAGTCAATGCTACAGTGGAGGTGGGCTTCAAGAAGGCGAGGATGCTGGCATTGGGTGGAACAGGGTCAAACCGTTGCCTGTCAGGGTCTTTGTGACCCAAAAGGAAGAATTGCCCTGTTTGTATCAAAGCTTGGTGTTTGATTTCAGATATTGGTTGTATGAATCATACAGTAGTATGTGAGAACCCCCTGTGAAGAAGACGGGTGAAAGATCAGAATGAACCTGCTGGCTACCCAAAGTTGACATACAACTCCTGTGCGGTGCCGTTGTCTCATCAAACGGGGCAAAAGGCTCAACTCCTTCAGGAAATGAGGAAATGGACAGAACTTGTAGAAGGAAGCCCAATGCTTGCCAGTCTCAGGATGTCTCAGGCTACAAACATTTATAAACCAGAAAGCTAACGAGCCAAGCCAGCGGGCCAAGAAATCACATCAAGCTTATGGCTTGCTGATGCTTGCTGTGAGGACCGCCACAAACCTCCTGCTCCGCCAAAGAGGAAGAAACGTTGGGAGGCCCAGCGAGCCTGGGACGGACGGAGAAAGACCCGATGAGTTGGATCCCTTTCGATCGCGCTGAGGGCCGCAGGCAGAGCTCATGGACGTCCGAGCCCGAAGGGACTGGACGACGTGGTCGTCGTCCTTGTGTCCATCCACCGAAACCCTTTTTTTTGCGCTGAATAATTCCTATATGATCTATATGGAGAATTCTGTGAGAGCTTAGCTTGTTTGCTGCAATTGGCCCTTCGCTGATGGAGCCAGAAGATCAGCCTGTGGCCGAGTTCAACTCGAAGCCGTCTGAATTTCAAGGTGCTGAGAGGCAACCGGTCCTGCTTACTGGCGTCCGGTGACTTAATGCAGACATCGCATCCCTTGAGCAGGAACAGAGGCTGCGGTATATAGCCTTTTCTTCTCGGTACTTGTTCTGTACGCCTGACCAGACCAGAGGTGCTGCCTGATTCATTCATGAACACACAAAGTGAAAGTCCAGAGGCCTTACTTGTAGAGATTTGTGAGGCGTGAAAGATCCTGCATGTCCTCACTGCATGCAGCAGGGAATGATTGATTTGAGGCTTGGGTTGGATGAAACCGCGCAGGATATCATGATAATTCAAGCCTCTTGGCTGACAGATGGACAATTGGAAGTTCGAGGCTGTCCAGTGTCCAAGCGGTTAAACACGTCAACAGACATGTCCAAGCATGTCCCAACCCTTTTTGCTTGTTCTTTCCAAAAGAAGTCGCCTTCCTTCGCTTCGATAGATCTCAGTAGATGGTCATCACCTGAATGACCTGAGGCCCTTTTGCGTGTAGAGGAACCCGAGAGCTTCTTCAGGCAATTCTTTGAAGGGAAGCGCAAGCTTTGGGATCTTTCTTGACGGTGGGTTCAGGTCATGTTTTGGTGTTGGATCAGGTGCGCACGATGGTCAGGTCATGCTTTCCCAACGGTGGAAGGCCTCATAATCCAGCCATAACCCTGGCAAATCCTGTGTGGATCAAGCCCAGGTCATGCTTTTGTTGATAGGGTGGTCGCCAATTGTTTGGTTGCTTTCTTGGTGATTCCGCAAGCTTCGGGTCTGAAAGGCAACGACCAAAAAAGCCCTTGGGGGCGAAGGATGTCCAGGGTCAAGGATGCATCCACTGAATCACTATCATTGGGAGATTAATTAGGTGCACAGGTCAAGAAGCTTGCATACCCAATCCACTTGTGGCTTCCACGATTCCAGTGAGGACGGAAATTCTCATGGCTCCAGACTTGTTTCGGGTTCGTGCGGCAGTTTGAAATTCTAGATTCGTGCACTTTGAAGAGACCACTTCCCCAACTGAAGTTGTGCTTGGAGGCCGTGAAATTAAGATGAAAGTGAGTAGTCGAGATCCTTTGTCAGGAACCATGGAGCAGCTGAGGATGTTGCCAAGAACATTGCAGCACTCTACGAGGAGCACGAAGCCAGTATTCTTCCACAAGACTAGAAAACTACGGATTCTTAGCACCACAAGATCCTGTCTTAGTAGGGATGCAAGAAAGCTCGAAGTCGCAGAGGGCCTGTCAGTCGGAGGCAAAGACTTGAAGGTCCCTTGGAATTGAAGTCCCTTTTGACCAAATGCGGCTGACTTCGCTGAAGCCTTGCCCAATTGCCCGTTGTTTGCCCGGATCGCACTGTGTGGCGTTCGTGTCAAGCGGTAGGCATGCGGGGACGAGCTCGTGTCAAGCTGAGATGGAAGCGCTCTATCGTCACGGGAAAAGGAAGTGTCGCAGTGACTGTTTTGACAAATCAGGCACGTGTCACAGTAACTGAGTTAGCACAACTGAGCTGGTGCCAAACCTGCAACAGAGAGATCATAAGAGACCAAATCCACCAGGTCAAGCTCTCACAAATGGAAACTAGTCCGTTAATGCGGCGAGCGAAGACAAGAGCCAAGCCTTTGCTGAGTTGAACATATCCAATGGTTTCCTTTTCAAAGCCTGGTGCCTCGTTGGACGCCTCAGCTGGAGAGGGCGCCTCGTGGACTCTCGTGAATGATCCTCCAACCTAATGGCGATGGCCTCCAGCCTATAAGCAATGGCCTCTAACGGAAGGTTCATGATGTGTCCAATGACCAAGCTACTTTGCCGATCTTTGCTGCAATCCGTGCCAATTGACGTCAAGGCACCAACCAACCCCTAGCGACTGCCTCTACTAAATTACAATGCAGTTGGCTCTTGACAAATAGGGTGGTGTCGGTCATCGACAGGGACTGAACCTTCTAGAACAATCTAGAACACATGACTTGGTCTTTACAAAGTTGATCAAAGTTGCAGAGTGCATGTGAAACATGTCAGGTCACAGACAGAAGATTCTTGAATAGAACGCAACATGACTTGTAAGAGAAACATGACTTGTTCGGCTTCAACACCAACCATGACGTAGTGACGGGCTGTGGCGTGCTTCGCGGGCTGTGGCGTGCCTCGTCCTAACTCGTCGGCTCCTCAAAGAGGCCGTCGAGCTTCTGCTGGCCATCATGGTCCAGGACTCAGGGCCGTCAGGGCTGTTTGGCAGATTCCATAAGGGTCCAGAAGTTGTTGAAACATGTTGAAACGTCTTCAAGATCTGCAAGCCAATGGGTCAACCAATGGGCTTGATACGATTTTTACACAAACGGATGGTTGTATCAAGTTGCTCAGGTCATATTTGTGCTTGCTGCGGTGGTTGGCCACTTAGATGTCCGATAGGCTTATTTGTTTGGTTGATCATGAAGAAGCGATCTCACTTCGCCTGAGCACGCACAGCTTGGGAACACCGAACCTCATGTCTTAAAGGTGAAGGCGCATGCCGCCCATGGCACTTCCTTTAAAAGATCCAGCAACACTGCAGGACACTTTCTCTCACTTGAGATGTTGGCATAATCAAGGATAGACATAGTGTTTAGTGTGGATATTTGTTCCCGTGCACAGTAGTGGCTGGGTTTGGAGGTGCCGTGGCCGAGGTGGTGTGGCTGTCCACGCTTGACTGGGTGAAGGGCGAATGCCTGTTTTCCGACTTCACCAACGGGACAGCTCCAGGGTGTTCAAAGTGCGAAGATCGAAGGTCAACCAGGTCCGTAGGTCCACCAAAGAGCTCAACATGTACCCAGCAAAGCCATCTTGAGCGTTCGTGTGTGCAAGTTTGTCGACAGAAAGGCTCGGATTACATGGAAGACCAGCCAACAACAATCAGCTTGGATCATCTTGGAAAAGGTGTTACACCACAGAAACGGACAGGCCGGAGTTACACCAAAGGACAGGAGTTTTCGGCGTAGGCAGAGTGATCAAATCTGCTGGCCTTTCGTATTGAACCGTGTGTAACACACTGTGTTGCAAGTGAATCACCTGAAATGCAATGTGGCAGGACTTGTCACCATGGCAATGACTGTCGGCTCCAGGCGAAAATGTGTACTCAAAGATGTCGGGTCAAACTGCCATCCAAACCCGCTGGTAAAAGGATTGGTTTCTGATGTTTGTTGACCCATAGCATGCCATAGCCATATGTATGAATAGGGACAATCATGTATATTATATATATAGCAGTACTGGCAGTACTTATATACTGATATACTGTACTCAAAGTCATTCTCACTGGACATGAGATTGCGTTTGTTACACTCCTGGACAGACTGTCAAGTAGGCGTAACTGGAGCTGTGCACCGTGGCGTTCGCACCTGCAGATCGCCACGCAGACTGACCAGGGCATTGCCTACGTCAATAAGAGGGGCATCTCAGTCCGACAGACAAGGTGAAGGAGTTGCGAAGCAGTGCGAAGTGAAGAAGGAATCTGGAAATCCGAGAGAAGGAGCCAAAGCCAGAATCCAGACAAAGCCCGTTTACAGCCTAGACACGAGAAATCATGAGAAAATTGTGCGGACAGTCCAACCCCCGTCAGGCCAGGTATCATGCAGTGTTAAATTAGTTTATAATAGTATATATATATATGTATATAGGTCAATCTTTTTGTTTGTTGTTGATTTGCTGATCCAGATTAAGCAGGGAACGAGAATATGCCATACCCCTCAAAGGACACTTATTGAGTCTCGACCTGCCATTCAATTCAGCCGAAAACTGAGTTTCGTGGTGCCAGTGACGTCGGGCCGCGATAGCAACGCGTGTAGCACTCAGATGCGGCAGATGTCAAGCCTTTGACGGAACATGGCCATATCGGCGGTATCGAGATAGGCTGAATCCATTGCACCGAGGAATGGCCTCAAGATTTTTGATGGAGCTTTCCGATGCTGCAACTACGCACAAGCTGACCTAGCCTTGGTTTGCTCATGAGCACTTCTTGGCCGTAGGAGCTTTGCAGGGTTTCGTGGAAACTGTTCAAAATTGGATTGCTCCATGTACATAGAAGCTACTTTGGCATTGCTTTTCCATGAAAGTATTTTCTTCCGGGCAGTCAATCATTGTCCCCGAGACCTCAGCTTTGAAGATTGGGTGAGTCTGAAATATATCACTGAATCATCCCAATCTCAAGAAGGTGACAGATGAACATCGCTGCGAGTCTCCGATCGGCCTTAGTCAGACTATATCTAGGTTATCCATCGTTATCCTCCACCGTTCCCCCGATAGTTTCAGTCAGGGTGCATTTGTTCGAGGCCCTTGTTTTGAGACGGGCTCGTACTACATGGTGCTCTCGGTCTGCCGATATCTAGTGCCCTCCGCTGAGTGGACTGTTGTCTTCCGATGTTCCGTCTTTGGATTGAGGCCCTGTACCAGGACGCTATCCCAGAGGTGCGCTTTCTTTGGTCAGTTTGTGAAAGGCAGGAGAAGTCCCCAACCTGATCCGAATCCACTTTCGGATCTTGCGGTCCGAATCCCAAGATCCCTCGGTTGGGGTAGATTTGAAGATGATTCAACAAGAAATCAGTGGGCATCCACCTTGGTGTTGATTTCAGATGAAAGCCCATGAAACATTTTATACCATTTTTAACCTGCTCAAAAAGATGGAAAGACATCCTTTCGCCAGGAAGCCACTGTGGAGAGCATCGGAAGCTTGGGCCAAGGCTTTGGTTCTGGTACGCCCTGTTGCAACTTCTACAACAGCCGCTTCAAGGTGCCCACTGCAAAACACGGGTGCCTGTGCCAAACACATGTCAAGTGGCCAAAGCAAAGGATGGCTGCCAATGTCAAAGCTACTTCTGAGTTTAAGTGTTTTAACACTCGCCAGGTAAATAGAACGTTCAGAAGCTCAAGGATGTTGTCAAGCCTGGATTCGGATGCAGTATGATGCAGTGTCATGCCAGACCTTGGATCCCCCGATTGAATGCAAGCACTCCGATGCCCATCAGAGTTGCACACGATGTAGGTCTTTTGCGACAACTTTGGAATTGTCGAGCCAGGGAGCTCGAAAACATCGCAAGACTTGCAGCTGTTGCCGTCAAGGAAGGGCCACCTGTGTTGAGGGGAACTGCTCCTTGTTCATCCTTGTTCTGGGTTCAAGGTCGAAGCTACAAACTGGAAGCTTGAAAGTTGATTTGAAACCTCAGATTAGAACGCCTTCATCAAGGCCCAAGGCCCAGAGCCCGGTATCGGACTACTGCTGAGGCAGTTCTCTCATTGTCCGACATCGCCCTGGCCACGGTCTGAGGATGGTCACAGCTCACAGGTGCATAACATGATCGCCAGCCATTGAAGTGGACATGAATATGTGGACATGGTTTGACAGAAGTTGGGCTCATCAATTGTGTTGATCGGATCGTCATAAATGTGGAATCATGCACAGATGTTTTTTTTACATATATAATGGCCCTTAAATGTGATGTTTGCGCAAGACCAACAAAGAATGTGGTACTCTGGATTTTGCTTGCACATTGCAAAACCTGAGCAAGCTGCGTTCCATCAGCTGCATTGATATATATATATATACTGGGGTCTAGTGACATAGGACTTACGGTTCTAGTGACATAGTCAGCTGGGATAGCCAACTCCTGAGTCATGTGCCTGGTCAAAAGGCGGGTCTATATGCCTTTACCCCCCTGAGGGAGCAATCAAAAAAATAAAACAAAATTAGCCCAGCTGGAGACCCCAATAGCAAGATACAAACCGGGACAAAAAGAAAAATCTGGAAACAGCTGCTGTTTTCACCACATCGACCATATCTTCCTTGGACACCATCATCACATAACCGGGACACCATTACAAAATGGCCAGGGCACCATCAAAACATGACCGAGACACCGTCACAACATGACCGGGACACCATCAAAACATGACCGGGACACCATCACAACATGACCGGGACACCATCACATGACCGGGACACCATCAAAACATGACCGGGACACCATCACACCGGGACACCATCAAAACAGGACCGGGACACCATCACAACATGACTGGGTTACAATCAAAACAGGATCGGGACACCATCAAAACATGACCGGGACACCATCACAACATGACCGGGACACCATCACAACATGACCGGGACACTATCACAACATGACCGGGACACCGTCACATGACCGGGACACCATCAAAACATGACCGGGACATCATCACAACATGACCGGGACACCATCAAAACATGACCGGGACACCAT
>CAXAMN010003492.1:284116-294585 GCA_963970005.1 Durusdinium trenchii
GGGACACCATCAAAACAGGACCGGGACACCATCACAACATGACTGGGTCACAGTCAAAACATGATCGGGACACCATCGAAACATGACCGGGACACCATCCGCCCACCAGCTCTGACGGTGACCCGACGGCGCCCGTCCGCCTATTAGTTTTGCAAGACCCCATAGCATGGCTATTGGGGAAAAAAAATATGCTGAAATCAATGTGTCAGAGAGAAATCACATGCATCATGACATGAGCAGTTGGCACCTTTTTCAACACCCCTTGGTTCCTATGATGGCAGTTTTCAAACACAGGTTTCCAGCACAGGTCCTTAGTCATTGTCAAGGAATCCTTGTTTTTCATCGCTTTAAGGTTTTTTTCAAACCTGCAGATAGGCTAGGCTTGAGCTCTGAGAGCGAACGAAGTGAGTTAAGGGGGTGTGGAAGGGGGAGGGTGCGAAAAGGCACCTTTTGAGAGGGTGAACCCGGAGCTTGCTGGGGGAGAGCGCTCCAAAGCGAGGGTCAGAAAAGCAGTGAAAATGGTGTCTGGTGATGCGAGTGATGCAATGGTCGCCGAGTAGTGCATCACTAGCATCCTGAAGGGGACTGGAGAGTCCTGAGCAGGGCATAGGGACTGTGTAGCTCTGATCATACCAAGAAGGACCAAGCAACAAAGAGTGAACGCTCTGGGAACGGACGATGTGAGTATGTCCAGTTGGGCGAGGTAGAGGCTTGGGGATAAGAGCGCCGCAAGAGGAGAAGCAAGAAAGCTGCAAGCGTTCAACACTTCATGTCCGATCTTGATCTCAGTCGCAGTGATACCAGCTCCACGAAACTACAAGCTTTCAACTATAGGTGCTCTGCTATTTTTTCCTCCCAGCCCTGCTCTCTCTATAGGGCTTCGCATTGATGCACGATACCCGAAACACACTTCAACACAACAACAAGAACCATTTCGGGCATCATTCTCCTGGTGTTCACGTTTATTTTTGCACGGATTCTCAAGTAGAACACCAACAAGGGACGCTCCAGAAGGCGCCGCACCAAGCAAATCAAGAATACTAAAAACATTCAACACTTCATGCTGTGCTCCGATCTTCATCTACGTCGCAGTGATACCAGCTCCACGAAAACTACAACCATTCAAGAATGAGTGCTCTCCTTTTTTTTCTCCCAGCCCTGCTCTTTATATGGCTTCGCATTGATGCACAATGCCCGAAACACACTTGAAAACAACCAAAAGCCACCTTTACACGGATTCTCAAATAGGACGCTCCAGAGAGCACCGCGCCAGGAAAATCGAGAAAACCTAAAACATTCAACGCTTCATGCTGTGCTCCGATCTTGATCTACTCAACGTTGACACAAGCTCCACCAAAGCTACAGGCATTCAACAATAAGTGGTACGCTATTTTTTCTTCTCAGTCTTGCACTACCATATTGGTCTCTCGCTGGCTTTCATCCTCTCCTTTCTCAGGTATATATGTTAGATTCAGGTGGATCAACTTATCCAAACAAAAAGTTGGGAGAAGGTTTGCCCTGTCACACGAGTCTGCCCATTAGCAACTGCATGTAGTATGTATGTTTGAAGCATTTTTTGGAAACGGCAAGACAACTCCACACGTCCGTCATCCGGCTTAACCCCCATAAGTCCGTTAACATCTCAACTGCTAGATGTTGCACGATGTTCAATCAGTTGGGAAGACCCCCAAGCATCATTGGGTGAGACATGGTGAGAATAGCCGTCTCTGAGTCTTTAGTCCTGAGGGCCTGTCGCTTGTTCAGCACGGTGGACGAGAGGGGGCGGCCGCAGATCAGCGAAGTGCAGGCAGAGATGGGTGCCATGGGATGCAATAGGATCGATGTATATAATTACAATGGAGGGCTCATGTTGTAATGGGTGGCCAGCCACCTTGGAAGTCTTTGGCATGGTATTGTCACTGTTCATCAGCGTTCATCAGTTTTTCTTCTCGACCTATTCGGCAGTTTTGTGCTTTCGACTGAAGTTTCTGAGCACCTCGACCGCCTCGTCCAGGTTTGGGAAGAGCCCTGGACTTGGGTTCTGGTGCTGTGCGCTGTGGGCATGCTAGTGAGGGATCCCAGCGAACAGCCATGAACGGCCCAGCTTCGCACCATCACAACGCAAAGCCACATTTATCGCAGTATGGGCATGGGCTTGGGTATGGAAGCTTGACGGCATGCTTGCAAAAAGCCACCCGGTTCTCTAAGTTTGGATCTTACTCTTGCAGTGGAGGGATGGGTGGCATTCTGGGAAGGCATCAACACGATTTCAGGTGCCCATTGCGACGGTCATCGCTGTGGGTTTTGCGTGCAAGCATTCTGAGCTGTCAGGGCCCCAAGACAGTCATCGTTTGTTTCGCTATGTTCCTCACATGCAGATGTGAGAGAATGCAAAGCCCTGGCAATGTTGCCTTTGCTCTGCAAGCACCCTCTATCAGTTCCACACGGCAATTACATGGCTTCATCTGAGGAGCCCCTAGTAGCTTCTTGTTCCTAGTAGTACGGCCAGGAGCCCCTAGTAGCGTCCTTGCTCCTAGTAGCGATGCCAGGAGCCCCTAGTAGCGTCCTTGCTCCAAATCTTTGACACCATGTGTGCTCTTCAAGCCATTCGCCTCGACGTCGAGGTTGTACCGCGTTGGCCTTCGGTTCACTTTCGCGGTGGAACGGCTGCAGCGAAGAGCTCTTCGGCAGTTTAGTAAGTTTAGTACTGCTGCCTTAAGACCTCGTTTGGCCATGTGCGGTTTGTGGGAGACTTCAGGCGGCTCGGAATAGTCATAGATACAATTATAGTACTGTATATATATACTATAGATAGTAATTAGTTAGGGTTTGTCCCATGACCTGCAACAGTCGGATTATCACTATTTTCGAGAAAGGGCTTTTCTGACCATCCTCCACTGTTACTGGTTCTGGGAAATACGGGGTATACTCAAATTATAGTATGTAGTCCAGTGTACTGATGGCGTTCTCGCGCTGATGGCGTACTGAGGTTCGCCTTGGGGCACGCTTGAGGGAATGTTCGCTCCGCACACAGGCTTGCTGCCGAAGGCCGGGCTGATCTCAGAAACGACCAGGAACGGCTTGGCTTAAGATTCCCCGAAAGCCTTTATAGGTGCTGAGAAGGCTGAGGATGTCCATCTTCATCCCGTGCTCTTTGCGCGTGAAGGTTGCAAGTTGCTTTGCATATGCCCTTGCCAAATTTTTGCCCTCAGATTAGATTTTCCAAAAAGAAACGAGCCAATTCCTGCAGTTTCCTTTGACGCCAGGGCGCTTCGACTTTCCACCAAGGCGCAGGAGACCCTTGTCACGTGAAGTGGCAGATGGACGAAGATTCCTCCACGTGAGAAAAGGGTACTGTCATGTACTGTCTCTACTCCTCTACCTGTCGATGCAGTTTTTGCCGGGGTTTGTTCCGAAAAATATCTATCAACGAAGCTGGTAATGCAAGGTGACGGTGAGGATATCAGTTCTCACTGATGGTTGACCGTCTTATTGAACGCGATGTTTGCTCGAATGATTCCATTGGATTGATCTCAGAGCTTGGAGCCTTGAACTACTATACATGTATGTGGTTGGAGCATGTTGGAGCGCGCTACTTTCACTCTCCATAGCTGGGTTCCTTTTGCACTACTTAGGCTATTGTTGACACCGAGGTTTCCACCGCTGGCCGTCCTTTATCCCGAGTCTGTCTCATCTCCTTGTGAAAGCCCGGAGTGAGCCCGAAGTATGTCGAACTGATGGGTGAAGTAGCTGCGCTTGGCAACAGCAGGAGTCTGTAGCGGACAGCAGGAGCCATCAATGGCAAACGTTGATTAAGACCTGACGACTTGGTATCAACTGGAGCAGGCTTTTATGCCAGAAGCTGTCCACAGCGGACAGCACGAGCCGCACTAAGACTGGCGGCCGCAGCTTTGACACTGAGTTCAAGTGACTTTGGCCAGACCCTTAATAACTGTTGTTCTCCTGCGTACACATCGGCCCCAACCTTAGTACGTACGTGCACTTACACTGTGAAGCTAGGCCCCAGGTCTTGGTACAATGAGGTTTGGCTCATCGGTTGTCCCCGGTCATCACCTCCACATGCACCCCGTGCTGCTTCATGTGCTTCCTTCATGTCCTTGTCCTCTTTTGCGCGCGCACATGTGCTTTAACCGCCACCTACTCGGGGGCATGTATGTATATTATTGTATCCTCTATAAAATGGCCAGGGTCAAGGCGTGTCATAAAACGTTTTATGACCCCCCCCCTGGGGACGTTAGGCCCTCATTTTATAGAGGAAAACGTGTGTTTTCAGTGTGTGTTGCAGAATTGAGATGAGCATCGCGCGCGCCGGTGAGTACCAGATTTCTTGGTTGTAAGAATTCCTTGAAAATACTACAAGAAAGAAAACAGAGAGAGACCCAAAAATTATACTGGTCAGAAAGCATGTGCACAAAGAGAGAGGCAAAATACAGACAAGAAAACACAACAAGATTGAAACAAAGCATTTTGACTTGCATATTTGTTAAAGTTTGAGATGATTTTGAGGATGTGCCCAATCTGGAGGCCGTTCTCTTGAGACATCTTCAATACTCAGTTGCCGTAATTTGTCCAAATAAATTTCAATGACATGCATTGCGCAGCCTGTTCCACAGGTTCCCAGACATGTTTATCATCTAGCTGAAAGTATCTCAAGTTGTGTGTTTTGGTTTGTGTATCTTTGCTGTTTGTGTGAAACATTCAAAAAATCTGTTGGGGTTAGTTGGCGGGACTGAAGCAGGAACTTTTGGCTGAGAACACTGGGAACACAAACCAGAGAGAAGCGAGAAACATAAGATGAAAACAGTTGACGTGCTCTGTGCTTGTGATGTCATGTCGCTTTGCAATTCTTGTTTCAGATTTGTCATGGCCTCAGGGGAAGGAACATGAGGTGCAAATAGGGCATGCCAGGTAGGGGTTTCCAACGTCAGGCGGAGTCATTTTAATAAATTCCATGGTATTTCAGGGTTAGGTCAGGCAGGGTCATTTCATAGAGAATATATATGAAATATGATGGTCTGGGGGTTGAGTCCACCAATTCATATTATATAAAATGACTTGCAGGACCCCCCCAGCAGAATTGTCGTGGCCATATTATTGTATATTTGTAATTCTTGGATTATAGGGAGTGCTTTTGTTGAGTGCACCTGCCCTTCCTTGCTTGCTTGCTTCCTTCCTGCCTTCCTGCCGCCCGACTCGATTGCCCAAGTCCAGATCCCTCTGACAACCTTTCCTTCTCTGCTCTATGATGACCTTGTGACACAGGTTCAGATTCCCTTGGCTGCCTATCCTTGCCGCACTCCCATCACTCAATTCACTTGAGACCATACTGCCTTCCTCGCTTAGGAGCTTGAAAGTGCCGACTGATGGCTTACCATTTTTCTGAGTGCGCTGTTCTCTCGAATGATTCCATTGTCGGATTGATCTCACTCTTAACTCCTTGAACTACACGCATACGCATGTGGTTGGAGCCCGCTACATTCACCCTCCTTGGGTGCCTTTTGCACCACTTAGGCTTTTGTTCACACCGAGGTGTCCAGGGCTGGGTGCAATCAGACCGTACGTCCTTTATCCCGACTGCTTTGGTGTCCTTTGTTTGACACACACAGGACAGAGCCTTGCGAAGAGAGAGGAAGGTCGGGGCGGGTATCTGGGAGGTGGGGCACATAGACATAAATTTTGTTGTACTGAGCTCGCGGTTTATAGTGCGTTTATCATGGGAAGCATTTCAGGCCAGGCTGAGGATGAGCCGGATGACCTGTTTGAGATTTGATTGGGTTTAGCGGCTTACCCCGAAGAACAGGTCGGTATCAGCGTGAGCAAGTTGGAGACACAATTCTTTGCATTTCCACCGTGCCACCAACAGTTGCGTTCCAATTTTTGTTGAATTGGTGGTGATCATGTGACAATGTGGTTGGCGTCAGCAATCACAAGAGATGAACTACTTACATGTGTGCCTTGCTGTTAAGAACCCACCGGTCCACTGGATTGGGGTCGAAACAATTTTCAGACAAACCCACAGGGGGGTTCTTCCCCTGGCCCTATTCGGTGCATGTCACCGAAACGGGTGGGAAACCGCTCTCATGCTCAGATGCGCGAGCTGCTGGAGCAAATCGAGGAACGCCTGAAAGCGGAAGAGGAGGCGGAGCTGGCAGGAGCAGAACCGAAAAGGTGGGGCTGCACCAAAGGTCACGAAAGGTTGTTTCAGCAACCCTAGTGTGTGTTGCTTTAGCAAAACATTTTTTGGGGACGGTTTCCATTGATTTTGGATTGATGGGGGTGATCTACTGTATGTGTTCCTTGGTCCCTCAGGAGCAATTCCCGACTCGTTCTCTTTTCTTGCTCTTGCCACAGACTCTGTTTGTGGCCACGGCACCAGCCAATCTTCACTTGGAGGTAAAGCTGGGCCACAAGAAAAAGGCAGTCGACCCCTTCAGGCAAAAGCAAGGCAACGACTTGGTACTGGGGTCCGGAAAGAAGTGTATATATACAGCAAAAGACTGACGCACTGAATATTCCTAAACTCTGTTTGCCAAAAGCCACCATGGAAGCATTAAGCTTCCACTTTTTCTCGGTACACTTTGGTTACCAAAGGGCCACTATGGAAAGCAGCCTTCTTCAGCCTCCACTCTTTCCTCTGTGGTCGCTGGTTGCCGCACCATGTAAAGCATGGAATTTCCAACGTTTGTTCAAATCTTTCTGTGTGCGGAAGTTTCAGAGGTCCCATCATGTCCCATCGTTGAGAAACCAAAGAATTAAATAATCACTCCAACTTCAACCTGATTCAACCTGTTGGCCCAAGATGTGGCGCGGCGCAGGCTTGAGGCTTGGTATCCCTCGTAGATTCGTGCCGAAAACGAACATCTGTAGCACAAGTTGGTGCCTTCCAACCTAGAGGTCTCTCCCACTGAAACACTTATTTGTTTGGCTTGGCAGCGCTGCTGCAAGCTCTCGGCGTGCCACCACGATTGTGACATTGGAGCTCCGAATCGATCCTAACTTGGTAAAGCTATCTTGAGCCCTCCCCATCATGAAATCCTTGCCTTGCCTTTCTAATATGTTTCTAGTGTTTTGCTTTTTCTTAACGGCCGTTTTCCAAGCGGCGGCAAAAAGGCTGCATCCCATGTCCCATGTCCATGATCAGAAGCATCCATTTCCGTCCATTGTCACGAATTGGCTCACATCCTTCCACCGTTGGTGAGTTGGCTGTGTGTCAAGAACCTAGCGCCCAAACCCAGAGTAGATGAACTTTGCTTCGGTTGGGATGCATAGCCCAGCCTGGTCAAACAGAGAATGCACCAGCATATTGCGCATATTGGTTGAATTCTGGTGAGCTGGTTCGGCTAGTTCGGAGAGGCGATCCACGAGCATCTCCATTCGTCCAAGCAGTGGAAGTCCGGGTCTTGTTCATCAATTCTCGCAGATTGGGTCTTGGCTCTTTGAGATGAACCCTTGGTCCGGTGGGCCAAGTGAGGAGCCAGTGAGGAAGAGATCAAGTTTGGAGGCTTGAAGAGAGGCGCAGCTCCAATGTCCGCAGCTGGCAGACATGTCCAATTGAAAGGATGTTGTCAACACTGAAACGGCCAAACATCACTCGGCCACCTAGACACAGCAAATCCCAATCAAAATCCTGTGTGAAGATGTGTGAATGCTTCGCGAACTTACTTTGGCAGTTTTACCGTCATGAGGCACACGTGCATGCAACATAGTGAAGCAGCTAATTTCACTTGAGAAACCAGTGCAGTGCAGATGAAATGCTGCAAATCATAGTCTTGCCGATGACTGCTTGTAACGTCCCACAAAACTAGTTGGGAAGTGGGATGAATTGTCCATCATCCACGTAAATCAATGCAATCTAGGCAATATAAAACGACGTCACCGACGTCACCTGAAATTAACGAGCAAGCTGAAATTAAGGTATATGGTCATACTAACATCACACACACACACACGCAAAACACACACACACACACATACACTTCATCGACTTCACAGTCCTGGCAGAGATTTTGGAGGCGCGGGCGGGCGTGGGCACTGGATCTAGGACTGGATTTGCATGGGGAAGAGGATGTCAGTCAGTTGGAGTTTTGCTTGAGTTTTCGGGCTCGAGTTTGCAAAAAAATAAGAAGTCATGCCTCACCTGCTCACTCTCCACACCACTAAAAAACACTGCCCAATTTCGAGGTCGGGAAGTTTTGAAGTTCTTTTAGTTGTGCCCCCCCATGAAGCGGCCCTCCAGCCATGATGAGTGCCCAACAACACCTACGGACCGCGTTCGGCCAAGCGTGTTCCCTAGCCCCAAAGCCTCTCAGAGACGGACCATTCAGCCAGATCTTGTGGACAGAAAAGATCCTTGGAACTTGAAGTAGTGATGGTTTGGTTGTTTTCCCTTTCACGCCCAACCTGACTGGTTCTTTCCTGGCCAAATCGTTTTTGGGCCTAGTTCGCCGAACTAGGATTTGAGGCAGGGCGGCCTTGAAAGTGGATTGTTGGGGCTTTATTAGGTTGTAGCTCGGCAAACTACGCTGGGAAAAATTGGTTTTGGCTAGCTTTCCTTTGCGTGTTGTCAAATTTGTCTTGAAGCAAGATTTTGGGCCAACGAAAGGAAACAGGAGGGGGGCAAGGGGAATCGAACCCATAAACTTTGCCAATCTCATAGGTGAAACATGTGGTCCTGACGCGAGTTTGCTTCACTACAGGGGCTTGTTTCAAGATAGTTGTCGGGTTTCCCCATCTGGGCCTGGAAACGAAGCTCTCCTTTTCAGAAGGGTCCCCAAAAACGATTTCGGGCCTAGTTTGCCGAACTAGGATTTGAGGCCTGGCGGCCTTGAAAGTGGATTGTTGGGGCTTTATCAGGCTGTAGCTCGGCAAACTACGCTGGGAAAAATTGGTTTTGGCTAGCTTTCCTTTGCGTGTTGTCAAGTTTGCATGTACTAGCCAAGCTGAGGAAAACACCCAGTCAGAGGAAATGGTGGTCTTGCACTTTGTGTCGCGGACCTCAAGCAATAGTTTTCCCTCCCTGGCAAAAATCCATTGTGCTTGCTGAGCTGGCTCTTGATCTTTGTACGAACGACCAAACTTATTGCTGGTGAACAAACTACACGAACAAAAATTGTGTGAACCACAAAAGACCCACTGCAATCGCTCCAGTTCCACTAGCCAGAGCCTTCTCGCGCGCAGGTGGACACGTGGCTTCAGCTTTGGTCGCCCCTGGCTGGCCAGCGTGTTGGCTGGCTGGGGGCGTTAGGGCACAACGACGTCACCATAATTTCGTAATTTCGACGACGTCACTAAATTCAGTTTTTGAATTTAACGAAATTAACCGACGACCCAGGAATTATTTTATATTGCCCAGATGCAATCCCAACTGGACGTGGTGGGCCTTCGCAGGAAAGATACAAGAAATGAAGGACAAAGCTGCTGCTAAAGCTGCAGCCCGAAAGAGGCCAAGATCGAAGTTCGGCCTTTCTTGTTAATTATGTTTGATGACTGAGTTAGCTTCTAGTGATTGGACGCAGTATAGCTCATGCATCCTCAAGGAAGCTCTCCCCGCCTGAGGGCGGGGGGAGCTTCACTTGAAGAAGCGCTACGTAGCACTATGCAATGATTTGGTTCCCAGATTTTGAGGAAACTTAAGTACCTGAAACGAGAGGCCATTATGCGGATATTCATGTGTTCCTACAAACGAGGATACCTCAATCTCACCGCTTTGTCCAAGCAAGGCAAGCATCACATTGAGATTTAGTGGTCCACCTAAACTGTGACAAGGAGGTGTATTCCTGCATATATATACTTAAACAGAAACAACCGTCACATGCCAATACTACCTTCACCGTGGCATCCCCATCGAGGGTGGCCGCCCATGAGCTGCGGAAGATGTTCAGGCTCTCCGCCCAAGAGATACGAAAGGGTGGCAAGGTCGATACTTTACACTAGAGAAGCTGGGCATGCAACGACTCCAAGACAGATTGTAGGCAAAATTCTGGGCACTGTTTGTTTTCCTGAGGCAGTATAGTATGGTTTTTATGGAGCTTTGCAGGAAGAGCCGCAAGAAGAAGTCGGCGAGCCTACAGATATTGGAGGTGAGGACCTTAGAATACTTTGGCTTTCTCTGTGACTATGATATTGAAACCTTCGACTTTCTGTGCACAAGGGATATGAGACAGGAACTTGCAAAGAAGGACGACGCTTGAATGAAGCACCCATTCCTGTTGTTCTTTGCCGCAGAACGATGGCAAGCCGGAGCTCTTAAGTGGATGCTGGCCTGTTTGTGGGAGGCATTACAGATCTACGCACGTAGATATATAGATTGAAACGCACCGACATCCGGCTCTGAAATTTGTAGACCCGGCTTGACAAGCTCGAGTCTCGATCCTCGATTACTAGTGCCAGTGCTAGTACTAGTACTAAGTCTACTACTAAGTCTACTACTAAGTCTACTACTAAGTCTA
>CAXAMN010003492.1:294595-335099 GCA_963970005.1 Durusdinium trenchii
TACTACTACTACTACTACTACTACTACTACTACTACTACTACTACTACTACTACTACTACTACTACTACTGCTTGACTGCTGCTGCTGCTGCTCCTACTGCTCCTACTACTCCTACTCCTCGCTTCTCGATCATCGATTCTTGACAACCCTCGAAAGTTGCCACATTCCATTCCAAAAGAACTTTGGACTTGGGACTGTCAAGTAAAGCATCAAGGTTTCGCGTCGCCTCATACAACTGGCACATGGCAGGGATCTCTCAAACAGAGAGTGCCGCCGGGGGCCACAAGCCCGCAAAAAAAGGAAAATGGCACCACGCAATAGCGACTGGCAATCAGATCATGTTGCGCTTATCAAAAAACATTGGTTGTGGAAGTCGCCTCGCAAAACAGGATAAGTCATGGCAGCGGTTCTTAAACCTGTTTCTGGGGTTTTGGAGCCTTCCTGTCCCAGGTCGCATCTTCATCAGAGGACAGTTTTGAAGTCATACTTTGGTGAAAGGTTATTCTGAAGTTTGTTGCGCGGTCAGCATCATTGGCAAGGTAAAGAACAAGATTGTAGGCCATTTGCAAACTATGCAGTAGCTCCACGTGTTGTTGTTCTCATCAATCGGCTTGCCAGGATTCGGCTGACAACCAAGTACACCCCTGGGATTCAGAGATGCTTGAGGAGGTTCAGGAGCGGTGCAGTGGCACAGCCTTAGGGATAAAGACGGAGCTCCCCAACCCAAATGTTTCAAAGCATCTTGGCTTCATAAAGATAGCCGCAAGAGGGGTGGGCTGCTGTTTCATGCCCTAATCCTGGTTCATGTGGGACTAGATGTTTTGCTATGGAGAGCTAGGGCCCGGCCCACTTCGCTCTTTGGCTTTTGGTGCCTGATAATCATGGCACGAACAGGGTGGCAAAAAGAAAGCAAAGGACCACAAGTTGTAGTGTTCTTCTCCATGAGCTAAGCTTTGGGTTACTCAGATGTACCCTGCTGTATAGTTGTATCCACATGCCCAAACAGAGCCGGCCGACACGGTGAGATCAATACGCATGCATAGCTGTTTTGGCTCAACTCAGTGAGAAACATCCAACACCGAGCTATGCCTCGGGACTACCTGCAACGAGTCCAGAACAGTCCGTCGCTGCAAAGCTGCAAAGCTAACACTGATGGCTGTTGCAGGAGGTGTCGCCATCGATATTTGGTTGCATATAGGCATATGATATTATCATATAGGCATATGATGTTTGTCCTTGGAAAGGCTTTACAATGTGCACAGAATGTTTTTGGGAGCGATTGAGAACACTTGACCAAAGAAAGAAAGCCGCTGACTGGTCCGTGGGCCGCCATGCATGGCTTTGGCAGAAGGTGTTCCAGACGTTCGACTGGACTTGCCTCGAATCCAGGACTGGGAAGGCCCAAGCAAGTGCTAAACCTTTGTCTTCCAGCATTCATTTTGCATCATTTTGCCTTTTTTTTGTTTTGGCATGTTTTGGCCTCCAAAGCACAAGAGTTTCCTTTCTTGGAAGTTAACTTGACAGGCATTAGCTCCTCAGGCTTCGGAATTTGAGGCAGAAATTCAGCCATCCGGAGCATTGCCCCCAAAAAATTGGACTTCAAAATGAGGCAGTGACTCAGTAACCATGAAAACTTTAAAAAAGAAAAAAGGAGGACAATACGTATATAGATGTTTTGGCTGCTTCGACTACAGACACGAATTCTAACCTGAAGGATGCCCGCGCTCTCTTTGAGCCCTTTTTGCCCTGCGATGACACGCAGCTGCGGAAGATCTATTTGAGACTGGCACTGAAGTATCACCCAGACAAGCTGCTTAAGGCCAACTCTTGGAAGCTCTGATCACAGAACTGTTGACCGACCTGGTCATTGTTGGTCAATGGTCCTTTCAGCCTTTCAGATTAGACACTTGGGAAGATTGTCTTGCGATCCAAACCAAACAATTCTTTCTCGACCGCAAGATTGTGTGTAAAGTCGAAATTTGCAAAGTTTCGCGGACTTCGTCAAGAGTCTGTGGTTCTAAACGAGTTTCTCCTTACAGGAGTTTTCTCAAAACAAGAACCTTAGGACCTTAGGAGATCGGTTTTGGTCATTGCGAGGCGGAGCGTTCCGCGGCCACCGAGCTCTTCCAAGCCATTGCAGCAGTTTGTTGACTCAGAATCCGTCGACCAAGCAGTGAAGGGATATCAAGGGAGAGTTCATCCGTTGGATTTGTTGCCTGAAACTATAATATATATTATATATATATATATGTCGGGAGGAAGCAGGCTCAGAATCAAATCGATTCTGTAACTGTACTCCCCTATTTTCCTGCCGCACCCATTTGTTCTAGCAGACATGCCAAATCACAAGGCATGTTGATGTGATGGCAGAATGAGGCAAGCTCTTGATTTGGTCACAGCGTGTTCGTTGTTCGCCCCGCCACTGTAGCCACCACCATTGCTCAGGCCAAAGCACAACACCCCAGCTACCCCAGCAGATCTAGATTTGCCTGCAGAGTTTGCAAATGCAAAGTGGATACAATCCGGGAAAATAATCGGCAAAGTGGATCAATTCATGTTCGTGAGTCGGAGTAGATTCTGTCCACAAAACCGTCGCTGAGAACAGAATGATCAGACAAATTTTTCATGCAGCCCGGCCATTGCCGATCATCACTGCAGTGACCTGCTTTCCACGCGGAAGCTTCCCAATATGTTCGAAAAATCTACTAGGAGCGGTCGGACGCTACTAGGGGCGCTCTTGGCCTTACTACTAGGAACAAGGACGCGAACCGAACGGAACAAAGGCGACAATGTCTTCTGGGAGTCCAGTTCCCTGAACAACGACTGAAGACCCTCAGCTGGCCCAAATCGAGGTCTACGAAGATTTGCTGCGTCCCTTCGGTGGCAAGATCCCCAAGCGCGTGAAGACACAGACTGCAGCTGCAGCCGAGCTGGGAGACGTCAAGGTCATGGATATATATGGACATGTGGGTGCTAGTGGGGCTGGTTAGTGGCCTGGTTAGGGTAGACACCCTGACGTATTGTACTTGTATCTTACCACATTACTAAATTTGAATCAGATTGAATCACGTGTCGTCTCTTTGGACATTGTCTTTTGACATGAGGTTAGTTACCGCTGGTTTGATGCCAGACGATTTCCACCTGTCAAGCATAGTCCTGAAGCTCGTTGGTGAGAGTCCCTTGAACTTGCACAGGCTTTGCAGCGCCTTTTGATTGAGTTGCCTTCGCGCGCCGTCGAGGAGCTGTTAACAAAACTCAGAAGAGGTGTTTGTTCTTAGAGATTTGGGGTCATAACTTAGATAGCCTCCAACCTAATAGCGATAGCCTCCAAGCTAATAGCGATGGCCTCCAACCATAACTTTAGTCCTAAACACTTGGAGGCATCTGTAAACAAGCCCTCTATCGTGACCTGGTTTGGCTTCGCAGAGACTGCCTTGGGGCAACGGGGCGACTGCGAGGAGGACTACGTGGGCGCGGTGCCTTTGATGTTCGCGGCCAAGGGTGGGTGCATCGAAGCAGCCGAGCTTTTGGTGAGTGCCTGGGCTTGGGAGCTGGAGAAGGCCATAGATGCCATAGAGGAAAAAAAGAGTCTGAAGGAGGATCACAAGGAGTTAGATGTGGGCAAAAGAAATGGATGGATATGGTGGCATGCAGCACGACTCCAAACTTGGCTGGGAACAGAGATTTCTGACAGTCCCTCATATCCCCACACTTATTTGGAGGAGGGCCATACGGTCATTAGAAGGAAGGTTGACCTGTTTGAATGGAATCTCAAACTTTGGGCAATTCATGAGCTAAGCAAACCAGTTCTCTCCGAAGCACGCGCCGTGCCACCTCATTTGTGCAAGATACCAAACGTCCAGCAGCGTTGTCTTGGTGCTAGGGCTCTTGAAGCACTCCGGAGAGTCCTAGTAGCGTCCTTGCTCCTAGCAGCGATGCCAGGAGCCCCTGGTAGCGTCCTTGCTCCCAGTAAGGTCAGGAGCCCCTAGTAGCTTCTTGTATATACTTAGATCTAAAATGGAAACTATCAGGACTGCATTCCTTTTCACAACGAGGGGACCATCCTTGAGGTACTTGAAGATTCCTCCAAGTTGGCACTCTAGGTGCAGATGAGGTCCCAACGAAGAGGTTGGCTTCTAAGCTTAAAGCCCCGAATCATGTCATGTTTTTTAAGGTTTATAGGTGGAAAGCGAAGACGTGGCTTTCCCAAGCCCACTACATCGCATTTTGAGGATACAACGCCGATGTGCACGCCGAGACTCCCTTCGGCTGGTCCGTCTTGGTCTACGCAGCTTTGTCCGACCAGGCCTGCAGAAGTACTGTAGGAGCCGGAACCTACTTTTGATATGACATGTGTACAATGTGTTTGTTTTTTAATATATATATATATTGTATATGTATACGGTATATGAAACATTATTCATTATGTTACATTAAGAGAACACACGAGGATGGCGCCCTGATTTGATCCTCATGGACTCTGAAGGTCATTGATGAACCTGTTGGGAACAAGTCTATTCAAAAGGCACCCCTGTTCAATAATATCTTTGCAATCCTCTATTATCCCTATTCAGCAGGGCTCCTTTGTGGTCAAGCTGCATCGGCATGTCATCCCAGGGCCACATGGTGCGATGGCTGGCCAAAGAGGGTGCCCGAGTGACAGGCCACGAGTTGCAGCTGGCAGCCTTTGGTGGGTATCATAGGTCGCCCACCTGCAGTTTGCCACGTTCTTGTGTCTCAAAACAGAACGTCGGAAGACGCACACAGCTGAAGTTAGAAGAGAAAGGCAGCTTGTTATGTTTGTGCTTTGGACACAAACTCACATAAAACTTCAGAGATGTGGAGGTGTGTGCTTGTGTTGCAGATGTGCGTATGAGAAAGCAACAATTTTAGGATCCCAACACGAAGGGACTGTTGGTACATTGCCCCCTGTGAACCTGGTGGTCATTCCTTCCCAGGGGCTTGGAAGCTCTTATCGAGCACTACGACCAAGAGCTCTCAGCGGTGAAAACAAGTTCAGGGAACACACTACTGCATTTGCTGTGTTTGGGGATCTTGAACATTCCGATGCCTGGCGAAGAAGACAACACAAAGCAAGTGGGGCAAGGTGTGATAGGTTGGTTGCACAGCTTCGCTATAAATTGTTATTATAGATTCAACAAATTTGATAATGTTTCACCTTCTTGTAAGTGCAGGAAGACGACTCCTTCCATTTTGCTTCCGCGTTTTGCGTTCACACTGAGGAAGGGGCAACCGGAACGCTATTTGAAGTGTCTCACGTTGCTGGCGCCTGCGGTACCACCGAATGTCATGGATGCTTTGCTGGAAGCTAGAGGTTGGTAGATGCTCAAAGGACTCTGTTTGTTCTTAGACAGGGGTTTTTGACAAGCAATGGTTTTGTGTAACCAAAACTGTCGCGCCCCTACTTCAGACTGCCAGACATGTTCTTGCCATGTAGAAGGAGATGTTAGATCACATGTGTGAGAAGCTTCAGTTAGAGGTGCGTGGCCACCCACGCACCCACCCACCCACTCACCCACCCACCCACCCACCACGCCATGCGCCCGTATCCCAACCAAAGCCAAGCCATACAAAACCAACACATGAGCGAGAGAGGCAGGGGAAGCATGCCAACATGCAAATATGTTTGTGTTTGCTTTTCTTTTTGATGTGACGTGCATGAGCGTCAGAGACTGCAGACCTCGTCCACTTGCCTGGCAAAGTCCTTCCGTTGACTCAGGACTCCAAAAGAGGTCTCAGCCCGATACAGCTGGTGGCGGGGCATGGAAATTGGCTTGAACACAACCTGGAAGCTTCCAACATACATTTGAAGTTTGACACTCGCCTGCTATATATGGGTGCTGCCTGACTCATTTCAATGGTTATGCAGGTGTTTGTTGCAGAATCTTCTGGATTCCTGGCCTGGTCCTTTTTGCAGCGTGAATAGGCAAAAGTCGTCCTGATGTTTGCCTGAAAGCAACCCCTTTGTCACAGTTCCATACAGTTCCTTTGTTTTCTTTGAAATTGATGGGTTCCTCGACAAGTTTGCGATTTACGCAGCTTCGACTTGGTAAATGGCATGGATTGCCAAGCCCTTGCTTCTTGTTCCTTGCTTCTCTCAAACAAGGTGGAGCAGCTGTGTGCTGCCAAAGCAGACCCGAATGCCATGGACAAGAATGGCGACTTTGGAAACAGCTGGGATGAGCCGTGTTTGTTAGTGGTTCAATTCTCTTGACCTCCAACCTACTAGCGATGGCATCAAACATACAAGCGTTGTTCAAGTCTCTTACTTTGGGTGGATCATCCGAACTTGCAGGCTGCAAGGTACTTGTATCGTCATTCTTTGAGGGGACACATCGACAAGGGTGACATTCCATTCAGTCAATAGGGTTCGACAAAGTTTCGAGAAAGTATGGGCCGCTGGTCTCGACTTTCCGTCGTTGTGATGACCGTGAAATCAGTTCAACGTTTCACCCAAGCTTGCCGTAGAAAACGACGCAAACAGATTCGCTTTTGAAGACAGGTGTCAATGATGTCAGGACCTAGCATGAGTCCATTTCCGACCGAAATCTTGAGGGCAGAGCGCTGTGTCGTTGGCGCGGCGGAAGAACTTGAACCAGGCGGCCAGCACCGGACTCCAGGGTTGCCTTTTACATGGCACACGTGTGGCTGCAGACAGTTGCCTGAAAGCATTGCCACTGAAAGTACTGAAGCTCAATATTTTGAGTGACACTGTGACACTAATGAATAGAAGATGACAACGCCTACACATGAGATGACGATATACTTTGCGCACTTTTTGGGGGGCTTCGAGAAAGGGTCTATCGTATCCAGTCATGATGTTATTTGGGCTGCCTGGGTTGAAGCACTTCCCGCAGACTCCGACAGGTTGCATCCATTCTACAAAGATTCGCTGCCTCGCGATTGTGAGCGAGAAGAAACCATTTCATGCTGGGATGTGAGAGGATATGCACAAACGCTGTGTAAATTCTCAGCACAGAATCGAGAGCTTTGTGCCCTTTCACAATCCTGGCAATGGTGCGGGCCTTTCAGCCAATTTAGGCGCAGTTTTCTGACACAAAAAGGATGGTGCATTTGAGAACATGCCATCACCGCACAAGGCTCAAGGACTTGTGAACGGTTTGAAAATAGAATGCCCCCATAAGGTGCTTACGGTTTTGGGTGGAGCAACCGGACCTGCTTCTCAACGTGAGTCAGCGTGTTGGCATTTGTGATCCTTGCGCAGCAGAGCGAAGCAGTTGCTTAGCAGGAATCAGGCGAAGATCAAACACACAATTCTCGGCCAGCTTGGGAACCTTAGTACTGCGTACGGGCGTACTGAGCGAACACCCACTTGGTTGCGAATGCCTGGGACGGCGAATGAACACTTGGAACAGTTCGAAGGAAGCCTCCGGTTGGAAGGCCAAGAAGGCCATCAAGGTCTCGATTGTGCAACACTCAAGGTCAACCTGGTCCCAGACCTAGGTGCAAGATCTCAGATCAAGTTTTTGGTGAGGAGTTTAGAGCATTGTGCAAGCAGTGACGATTAGATTGCGTGTGGGTATTGTGTGGAATGTTGTTGTGTGGTCTACAGGTACGAGAAGTGGCAGCCTCCCTGTAGATAAGTGACAAAGTTGGAATTCTTTTGTTCCCAGGCATCAGATCTCACATGTGCGGGTGTTTAGATGACTTTATGCTTGTTCTTGGTGCATCCCATGCTCGACCCAATTAGGAAATTGCTGACCCAATCGGATTCAGAGAGTCGCTGACCCAATCGATTGAGGCGACGAAGAACCTTCAAAGCATGCTCCGACCCATCATGACACCCATGGAGCCACGAAGGCGGCCAGCCTTAAGCAGTTTGTGCCTCCAAAATAGAAAGCAAAGAAAGCAAAGACGGTTTGTTGTTCTTTAATGTATTTAGATTTCGTGAGGATGTTGGATTTGATGTCATCTCTTCGGTGACAGATTCCTTGGCCTGAGTTGGAAAGACTGAAAAATACTGAAAAGCACTGAAGTGTGTGTGTGTGTGTGTGATTTCTTTTTTGGATGTAGGAACACTACGTTAGTTTCTTTCAGACGTTTTCTTCGCAAGATTGTTGAAGTTGTAAATGACACAGACACATACGAAATCATAATGTGAAGTCTTACGAATCTGTTTGAAGCAATATTCAAGATGTGTAAGCGAAGAAGCATGCAAACGTGTCCAAATTGATCGGTCCTTGGGCAGGTCTCCGAGGGTGTCGAGGAAGTTTGGTCTTCAGGAGCAGTCGATAGAGCTTACAAGGGTGAAACACGGAGCTTGAGGTGAGTAGGAGTCCTGAGTAGTTCTGAAGTCCTCAATTTTTCCTTGAACAACACAGCTTGGAGACTGGAGATTCACTTCAATGCACCTGGAGTTTCAGTGGAGGATTTTAGCTCGACTACAGGGTCCTTCGCAACCGCGACTTCCTTTCACAGTGGCTTTGGCACCGACCTAGGCCAGCAAGCATTGCCATTGAGGGTAGTCAGCTCAACATGATTTGGGCGCATGCTTGTTTTGATTTGGTGTTTATGACTGTTTATGCTAGCATCAGTCAGAGTTGAACACGGCAGTTTATTGATCATTGGTTTGCGTGGTGTGGCCAGGCTCCACATCGTTGTCATCTGTTGGTCGTGGCCCCTTTGCTGCAGAAAGATTAGTGAGAGAATCAGCTGTTCTGTCTCCCAATACTTTCGTTTGATAAACACCAGTCACTAGTCACTAGCAGCTCAAATGAGCGGCTCCACAATGTTTTGTTAGTCCTTTTAATAGTGTATTTCTTCTGTTCGGAGTCTCACCATCTGTTTTTTGTTTGTTGCTAGTTTGCTTGATTGAACACCGGAGATCATGTCGGACCCTAACAACTTGCGCCTCCAAATTGATTGACTTCAATACCTTTCAACGGTCGTATTTTTGCCCCCGACAAGAGCTGCAAACGAAACGCAGTCGGAAACCTCTCAACGATCTGGAAAGGTCGACCATTTTGTAATGCCAGGAGCCCCGTTCGTAGCGTCCTTGCCAAGAGCTAGCTACTGGTATTTGCTACTAGTAGCGATACCCTTTGTTCTGTTCCTGCCGTTCACACTCATCCATTTGAGGCGACTCCATGGCTCAAACCTTCTCGGAGGGATTCCACTATGCGGGCGTCCAAGGACCGGTGACCACCACGAGCATCCGTACTGAAATCACAACTGAACTATACACGATATAACATTATATACATAACTATACTGAACTGTTGTGGATATAGTTAGCATACTACTATACTAACTACACCAACTATACTGAGCTTTTTTTGGGATCTTTTGCAGGCTTTGCACAAGCAGTCGCCAGCTTCAGGAGTTCGAAGAAAGAAGAAGCGTCGGGTCCAGGCGGGAAAGCACAGAGAGATGCGTGTGGAAGTGGACACTTGTCTCCAAATGAGGGGATCCCGACTCTTTGTTAACAAGGGCATCGCTACTAGTACCAAGGGCATTACTACTATAAACTACTATATGGTAGCTGGAAGCTACTAGATCTACAGTATTCTTTCAGACACCTGTGTGTCCAGCTGTTTCCAGCGGATGTACAGCTGTTCGACGCTGCCCTTGAGGGGTTGGGAAGGAGGGAGGGTTAGAGGGTTTAGATGACAACAGAGCAAGAGGAGACCTTCCAATCCTGAAGAGGTTATATATATATATAGACTATTATAGACTAAATCAAATGCTGTGCACTCTTCGGAGAGGGTATTGGGTGTTTGGCGTAGCAGGAACACGGGATCTAAAGATGTCTAAAGGCATAAAACAAAAAAGAAAGGAAGAAAATAAAAGGACTCCATACTTTTTGGACTACTGGCATGGCTAGAGGTGGTGAACGGATGGTACGGGGAAAGTTAAGTAAACTCTCTAAAATTGCGGTTAGTAACGTTGTTGGAAGTAACTTTGTGCAACAATGTGTTCTTTTACAGTAAGTCTCTTCCTTTCCTTTCTTTAAGATTCTATTGACCTTTGCTTTCTCGAGCACTTATGTAGTTATTCCTGTTGACCAACCAAAGAGAACCATTCAACCGGCCAGCAGACGCTTCACACGGCACAGGATGGGAAGATGCGGCGAGGCTCGCTCATGATAGCAGACAGACCACCAGTTTTAGGCACTGGGCGTTGAAGGATAATGAAGGTGTACCAATACATTAAGAGATGTGTAAGAGGTTCTGGTTGTGTTGCTGTTTTGGGTCACAAACGTTTTTTTGCATTGTTTGGTGTGGTTTGAGCGTCTCAGTGTTTCTTTGAAACCATTAATGATTAGAGTGCTCGGTTGAGGTATGCTAAGCATTCGTCATCGGTTGTCGCTCTAGCGCTCCTGAGTTGCCTGACACCACGTGAATCTTTTCATACGCTGTTCTTCCCAGGATTGATCCTGGAACCGGAACCTAGGGCTGGAATCTGTGGCCAGGAAAAGCTCGGGCAGCATGGCAGTCTGACCCGGAGGAGAAGACCTTCGGTAGGCACCCGCTTCTTTTTTTCTGAGAGAAGTTTCTGAGCATTTCTTAGCTAAGCGAAAGACATGCACCAGAGAGGGACATCATACACCTGTGCTAAGTGCATACATGTGTGTGTGTGTGGATATTTATTTGGTTTAACTACTCATTTATACCATGGGTGTTTGACGCTGGTCTTCCTGTCAGGCAGACTGATGAGAGCTTCAACACTTCCAAGCGCAGTGCCTGGAACCCGTCTTGATGGCAGCCTTTACAGGGCCAAGTGCAGCGAAGCATAGCGAAGCTAGGTCGTTCTTTGGGGTGTTGAATGGCCACGACTGCCACTTCAGTTCAGCGCTCATGAAGTTGCATCGCTGTTGGTTTGCATGTCAGGTACTAGCAACGTACTATTCACTTCGACACCCCCAAGATCGTAGAGATGTAAAGCGTAGATCGAGGATTGCCGAGCAGGCACTGTTAACGACAATCCGCAGCTGGAATGGCACCATGTCTACTACTGCGATTGCCTCCAGTCAATGCAAGACGCTAATTTTTTGTGCATCCCCTTGATCGTCCACCGTGGAATCAATGTGATCAGAAAAGTTAGGTAAGATTTGAGAATTCTTCCAAATATAAGCAAAAACCTCTTGGGGATGTAGAGATCATTGACCGTCGCAGAAACGAAGTTGCAATGCCAAAGGCAGTGCTAAAAGGGACCGCCTAGAAGGGAGAGAGGTCCGAATCCGCACGTGTGGAATATCTTGGAATCTCTCAAGCTTGACGCCGATGCTGTTTAGGCTTACAGACCTCCTCCAAAAATAAGACGAAACATGAACACACACATATATGAACATGATTTGCCCATCCCAAATATTGACCTCATGATACCTCATGACTGTCCTTTTTGCCCACTGCTGTGCCCTTTTCCATTCCTTGCGCCGGCTGGGCTGATCATGGCTGAGTCAGGGAAGGGCGGCATGTTGCGCCAGGTAATGCAGAAGGTCTCGAAAGTCTTTAACCGAGGCCTGATGCGCAAAGACAGCAGCAAAAAGGCGGAAGACCTGGATGTTGATAGCGACTTTGACCCCGAAAACGATGAGTTGCCTTTGTCCACGCGTGAGAATATCCTTGGTCGTCGTGACTCGAGATTCATCATGGCAGAGACTCGCCTTGGTCAAGCCCTACCTCACAGTTTGCTCCTACCTCACCCAGTTGTATAGACCAACAACCAAACCAAACCAAACCAAGCCATTCACCTTAAACTTCAACTTGAACCGGAACCACACCAGAATCTTCCTCGAACCATCTGGAAGAACTGCAAGATGTTCGATTTCAGCTGCCCGAAACGAACCTGCATATTCTGGTTTGAGGATCTATTGTGCGTTCATTCACTTTTCTTGGTGTCACTGGCTCAACAAATTCACAGAATCAATTTGGAGATGATTGGCGCAGCTTGTCGAACTTGGAAGGCTGAAGTGGAGATGGCCGCGGATCACTCACACAAAGCCCTTGACCCATCTTTACCCCTCCTCTAACTACCACGGCTCTTGGGAGTTGAGGCAGCCAAGTGCTGTCAATGGTGCCGGTTGGACTGCTGGACTGTTTGTCTCCGAGGTCCCAGCAATATCCAGCAATCCGATGGCAATGCTTAGATGGCCGATCTCCCTCGCTGAGGATTTCTTCACAATCATTCAAAAAAACCCGTTAAGCCGCACCAATCCCGGTGTTGAAATTCAGACCGCTTCTCAGTTCCAGGTTTTGGAGGTTTTGCGGGTTGTAAGGGGAAGAGCAAGCAGGTTCATTTTGCATCTAATCGCGTCCTGGGCTAGGATAGCTTCGAGCTGCGTCGCGAGTTCCCTGGACTGGACATCAAGCCTCGGCTGATCTTCGACCACCCCAGCATTGAGCAGCTCTCCGAAGCCATCGTGAACCTGCCAAAGGCGGACGTGGAACCTGCCGTCAGCGAGGGCACCAGTCGATCAGCTGGCAACGGATAGAAAAGGGGTCATGGTTGAGGATGTTGAGGACAGGGATGGTTGTGGTGTAGAGTGGCTCACTCACTGGTGAATTTCAGACACTTACTGAAGCACAATCGAAGCCTTCGGTTCTGTTATGACTTTTGGCGGCAGATAACTGCCTTCACACTACAAACGTCTACAAATCCTATGGCCCTATTCATCCCTATACATAGAAAATGCAGAACCTGTGACCGTGTTTCGTGCATAGTAAACGGTAAGTGGGTAAGGCTCGACATGTGCAAATAAATGCTCATGTTATTTGCCGTGGCGAATGGTCGGCCAGGGTCCACTAGGATTCCTCGGATCCCACAGCTTCGACCCAGCTTCGACCCAGGTTCGCCGGCGTGGGTACTCGACTCACTCGCCCGACTCTCGAGGTACACGTCTCGGTGGGAGCACTGGAGAGTCATCTGCCTACGTCTCTCGCTTCACTCAGCTGACAGAGTACGTTGCCTCAGACGCAGTCACGACCGTCAGCTATGAAACCACAGGTGAGGGCTCGTGTATGCAAGTGATCCAATTGTTTGATCATGTTTGTTTGAAAACCTTTAAAGTAAAGGGTTAGTTGGTTCATTGGTTGTATCTCTCAGCGCCATGTCAGGCATGGATGATGTGTTCATTCGCAGCAGCGATGGCATGGAGTGCGTGCTGATTCCAGCCGCCTGCGCCCGAATTGGGGATGACGGGAAGTTTGAAGGTGGGGACAATGAAGGCCCGAGCCACGAGGTGAATTTGGAGAGTTTCTTGATGGATATTGAACCTGTAAGTGTGGGTGCGTATGCCCGCTTCTTGAGCATGGTCCATCCAAGCCAAGAACAGTTGCTTGACTGGTGCATTTTGCCGGAGGAGGACTGCGGTAGAAGCTTCAGTCTTGAAGATTGTCGAGAGTGGATCTCCAGCAGAATTCAGGTTCCTCATTGCATGTAGAATAGCATGGATTGCATACAGGATCAAAAAGCGCTCAATGATATTCAGTAAGTGTGTGTGTGTGTGGTCAACCCCCAAGTCAAGTATTCATCTATACTATATATTTATATACTAATTTGATTATCCATGTGTGTGTGATCGGACATTGCCTAATTGATGCAGTACAAGGAAAACCCTTCTCTTGAAAGGATGAGAGATGCTGCCACATCCCGATCATGCGGGCCGAGAGTGGAGACGGTTGGCAAGTCAAGAGTGGCGTCCCAGTGAGTTGGCCCATGATTTTGGTCTCATGGTATGGTGCCAATGCATATGTGCCTTGGCCAATGTGACATTGTATGGTCTCACGAAAAGTTGCCATTCAATGGTTGCTCTTTACATCTCTTTACCGTCATTGTGTGGTTGAGGTAATAAGCGGTAGACGAGGTCAGTCGTTCTGCCTCCGATGCATGAAGATTGGTCCGAAGCATAGGCCGCAGCTTAGGCCTTGTGGGCACATGGAGAGGATTGGTCCCAGTATAAGAGCGCAGTTTCAAGCTTTCTTCCCACGGAAGCTCAATGGGAATACGGCGCACGTGGAGCAAACCCTGCTCGATTCCCTTGGGGAAACACGGACGCCAGCGAAGAGCTCCTGAATGTGTGCTGGGATGCTAGTGTGTACGAAGGAGTGAGTTTCTTGCCGAACGGTAGACTTTTCACGACTTTTCCATGGACATGAGTCACGAGTTATGAGCTAGCTACCAACCACCTGTTCTTAGCTTCAATGTTTGTTGGCTTATTTGGGTGTCAAAGCCAGCAATCAACCATAGTCAATCGCAGACTCGAGGTCATGTCGCAACTCCTTTAACTGAGCTGCCGTTGGTGAGCGTGAACGTTCAGATGGGTGTATCTCCATTCGGCCTGCGGGGCATGGCTGGAAATGTATGGCAGTGGTGCCGTGACACGTACCATGAGAATTTCTACCTCTCCTCCGATGCCAGTGCACCAAATGCATGGAACAGCGAGGCACTGGGAGTTCCACAAAGTGGTTGGTCAACAAACAAATATTGTGTGAGAATGTGTCAGATGTCGAAGCATCGAAAAAAAGTCTCCAATCCTTTGGGGAAAAATATCAAACGAGGCGGGCGACGCCAAAAGCGAGCGTGGCGGCAGCTGGGTGGGCGGCCCACAATTGGCTCGTAGCAGCTACCGCCGGGGACGCATCCCTGAGGCCAAGGGCCGTTGCTTGGGCTTCCGCTGCTGCGCACCATCCACACGACTGGCTTAGACGAGAGCGAGAGCAACTCCAGACAAACAAGGAGAGCCAAAGAGCTTTGCCTGAAATCAATGATTCGTGTATGATCATGTGTGATCTGCATTGGTTTAGGTTTTGGAGAATGCAGAGCGTGTGGGCTAATTGAATAGAAAGAAAAAGCTGCCAGGAGTTTCGGAGGACGTGGTGACGTGGAAGGGTGTGGAGCAACATGAAATCCTTGGTATGCTGAAGACTGCATGGGTCTGAAGATGCTTAATCACATGAAAAGAAGCGCTGCCGCTTCAAGTGTTCAAGCTTTTAAAAGTCAGCTTAGCGTGCATGTCTAGAGAATTGGAGGGCACTGCAGCGCCAGCTTACAGACAAGTACCTTGATAGCTTCTCCCTTCTTGAGCTACCCGCCACAAAAATCCACAAAAGACGAAAAGAGAGGCACGAGAAGACAGCAGCTTACTCTCACTCAGGGCCGGAATGGTCACATCTTGAATTACTGCATAAAGAAAAATTGCATTTGGATATATTTGGATAAGGTATTGTGGCACGCTTCAGCCACTCCATCGATTGTGCCAATGTGGTTTTGGCCTCCACTTTTGCTATGGCCACCCTAGCAGCAGTGGCTGCCCGACCCTGGCGGTTGCTGATTTGTGGGCTCCGACATGGGCGGCCTGTGGAGTCCTTGAAAAGGCTCTTGGAGGAGCTCGCCAGAGTGATCGATGGACATCTGAGGCTCCAAGGTTGAAGTGTGTTGGCTTGTATGACCTGGCGATTGGTTCGAGAATGACGAGACATGTGATGAAAGATGATTAACTACCCATGTGTCGTATAGTTTTCAAGTTTTTATGACAGGTGATGCATGGCACAGCGAGGTGGCACGACAATTGATGATGACTTCTGGTCAAGAGTTTTGGTGGTTTGTCATGTTATAATGTTTGTCATGACCTGGAGCCTAGCATGGCTCACCAAGCTAGGCTTGCATACGCACAACCCAAACCTTGTGCACCCACACCACCCACACTACAGCGGCTTGTGTTCAGGCACCACCCTAGCCTCCGTCAACGCCCTTCCACGTCGAAATCAATCCACAAGAACTTTGCTTACAGCCTTCCTGCCAGAAGACTCCAGATTAGCATTTCGCTGTTTGGCAGTGTGGTGTGCTAGTGGATGCCAATGGAAACTTAATGTGTAGATTGGTGATATATGAATTGCCGACATGTAACGAAGGGTGCTGCAGTGTGTGCGAGTGGGGGCACATACTGATGTGACGAGACGTGGTTGTTGGTTTTTTGTGTCACCTAGCACCAGTGCATGTGGCTAAGGCGCAACATAATTCAAATCTTCTTGACTTGGCATTTCCTGGAATTTGTTTGGCCAAGGGCACTTAGAAGAACGCCAAGTCACGTGATGCGAAGAATTGGAGAATGATGAGAATGCTCGTGTTTGTTCTTGGCAATTTGCAGGATTTTCAGCCTGCCGCCATTTTCATCGAGCTCAGTCGAGAAGACTTCTTCAATGTCCGTACCAGGCTGGATTGAAAAACGCCCAATGCGTCTCGCAGACGTTTTCGACCGTTTTCGGATTTGGGAGATCAGTCGATCGCCCAAGCGTCAGTCCAAAACGAGGGTCGATCGCGGCACCACACCGACGCCGAGCCAGGAGCGAATTTGCCGACGCCGCACCGGAGTGCGCTGAGGCCATCAGGCCGGAGTGCGCTTGGGTGCTACGGTCGAAATTTCACAGGTACAGCTTTTGGGCGGTACAGCTTTATCCTAGAGCTTTATGAAGTTCTTGGCTATTATGAATTCGTACTTTTATAGACTCATCTCGCACCATTTCGTCGCACCGGCCAGCGTGGTGGGACGATTCTTGAGAAGAGACGTTGTGTGCAAAAGTGACATTCCGGGAAAAGAGACGCTGCAGAAGGGTTCAAAGACCTTATGTCAGAAGTTTGAAAGTATTTTGTGCTAGAAGGTGTTGGCCTCGCGTATGTGTTGGTTCCACCTTGTAAAGGCAAGGTCAGTAAGGATGGTAAGCGCTCGTTTCCGAATTTCATTGGGCTCTCACTTTGCCACTCCAGCCGTTCAGGTGGGCTGAGCGCCACGACCGCACGGTGATACCCTTGGACCGGCCACAGCTCTCCAGCCGCCGGCGCTTGGCGCAGAAGATGGCCTTGGAGCCCATGCAGCTGGTCGCTGCCAGGACGGGAGTGTCCTCCCGTGAAAGGGTGGAGGTTGGACCCTCCAAGGACTCCAATGCTGCGTTGGTCCATTTCACAAATTTGGTTGTGAGTTTTCAGAGTGGTTTTAGGGATCGATGAGTTTTGGGGGTTCCACATAGTGGGCATATGCGCACATGGTGGCAGGAAGTTTTGGGGCGAGGTGCCCGAGCACCTCGATCCAATTGCATGGAGAGCTTCCTTGCGGAAGAATTGCCCTGCATTGCATGAGGTCATCCTGGAAGATGCTCGTCACAGAAACATGGAAGCATGGAACATGATTTGCAATCAATGTTCACCTCTATGTCTGCTTGGGGGATGGGTGTGATGCTGTGACCTCTTCCAATCCAGGAACGGGATGAGCTCATGACATACCGGATACTGCTTGCCTTGGAGTCCCGTTTGAAGGCTCAAGGCCCCCGATCTCGTACAGGTGGGCTTGCTGGGTGGGTGGTGCAGCGGACATTTTCTTGCTTGGTTGAAGCATGTTGAAGCTTGATGTTACAAATTCTCCAGTCTGAATCTAGGCAGTCTAATTGCATTTGATTACTGATTACTCATCGTTCAACTAAAGTACAGAATCACATGCCTTGTGAGCTTCCTTATCATGGTGCGGGCTGTTTTAAGCAGTCACACTGTTCGGCATTGATCATTTGCCCCTGTTGAGGCAAGGCGTTCCACAACGACTTGCCATTGTCCACCCTTCTGGAGCGCATACGCTTGCGGGAGAAAAGCCGCCTAAATGACGTCCCTCAGTTTAGCTTATTGGTTCTAATAGTTTCTTGTTACTACTAGTAAGGCACTTGTTACTAGTAGCGATGCACTTGTTCCTAGTAAACTGCAGGTAATAGCATGATATCGAATGCATACTGCATACAGATCATACATGATCATACAGCATACGTGTCTTCATAAATTTTGAGAATGGTCTCGAGATTTCAACGCTTGCTGTGTGATTCGCGTCATCCCTCCCAGGCCATGGCTTGGAGTTTGCATCCGCAAAAGGCCCTTCGGGAGCTGCCATCCTGGCAAGACGTGGAAAGTGCGCAGATCGATCCCGACAATATCTTAGTCCTGTGTGGGCCAGCTCACGTGCAGGAGCCAGATGTTGATTTAGATTGATTTAGTGTCGATATGGAGGACTCACTCTTAGACACCAGCTGGCAGGAAGTGTCGTTCCTTGGTTTTTGATTGTAGCAGATTGGAGCCCCAGGAAGACGTGACACTGCCAAAAAGAGCAATGGTCCTTTAAAGTATATTGTTTAAAAAGACACCGGCAGCGCTACACTTGTTACTGCTACGGCTACGGGTCAATACCCCGACCTCACATGAAGTCCTGGTTGAGCAGCTCCTCACTGCACTACCTTGCCACCAAGCACCTGCAAGGAGCTTGGGCATCGATTGCAGGTGATCTTCGAGGACAGCGCTTTCTCCCGCCGCTTCTTGGCTTCCAACGCAGCGCTGCTGCCGCAGCTGATGACGACCTTTGCAGAGGAGCGCAGTTCACACGAGGAGGCTCAGGAATGGCTCCTGAGAGCTCGAAGCTTTCTAGAGAGTTCTGGTGCAATGACCGAAGAGAAGAGCACGGAGAGTGCAAAAGGCTTCGGGCCTTTGACTATGCTCGCCAACCAGGTGTGCCAGCTGTAGTTTTACTCTTCTTTTTTTTTTGTCGGATGCCGACTAAATCGTTTTGACCCTGATGCCAAACAGAGGTTTGGCAGCTGCTTCCACAGCAGGAAGGTGGCGAGGATATTCCTGAACCACCGCTTCGAAATGCAGACTTCATCCAAGAGCGCTTGAGAGAACTGTCCAAGAAGCCACTTCCTATTTGGCCGGTGGTTTTGCTGGCCTACATAGCATGTCCCGTGCTAGTGTTTGTGCTGATTCCAGCAGCCATCGATTTACAGTGGATACGGATTGGCCCACAAGTGCCTTCTTTGCTCACAGATTCGGAAGAAGAAATGAGCCAGCAATGCACGCTATTGCACAACTTGTTTCATGGGAACAAAACCAAAGAAACAAGGAAATGGCAAGTTGAGCCATCACAAGGGTTGTTTTTTCTGCAGGCGTTTGCTCCTGGCACATTGCTACTGCGCACCCTGAAGAGAGGCTCCACCTCATTTCCCCTTGTCAGACTATGTCAGATTACATACCAATTAGAGTTTAGAGCTTTGAACTTGGACTCTTGATGGAGATTAGTTTCACATGCCAGTTGCTTTGGTACTTCAAAGTGCAACCTCACCCAGCACAGCCCAGTTACCAAAGGCACCAGAACGTCCACAACACACTGCACTCGAGCCATGAAGAAGAAGCGGGCGGCGAAAACCGCGAAGAGCAAAACCCCAAAGGCAATAAAGCCTGAGGCGGGGCTGGCAGGGTGTTCGCTTATGTGGGCATAGAATGAAAAGCCAATGGTACTCAGAGAATAAGAGCTGTTTGTTATTCTTCCAGTTGCATTTGTTGTTTTTGTTCAGAACCCGAAGAAGACTTTGAGCTTGATTTGAGTTCCGACCTTTGCTTGTTATGATTTTCGGTAGAGCCAACCTAAGTGATTGGGACAGGAGCAGCAACACCTTGGCAGGGACACTGTACCCAGGTTCGACAGTAGGTTCGTGTTCTGAGTCAGGAGGATTGGCTTGGAGATGAGGCTGAAGGTGAAAATGAGCCCGGACCCTGGATGTGGACAGAGAAAAGCTCTTCAACTTCGACGTGAAACAGCGTAAAGGATTTTTTTGAAAACGATGTGGGAGTGTGGTGTGTATTTAGGATATCTAGAAATTGAGATAAACAATAAACTGACTACTTTGGAGTCTGGAGAGGTTTTGCATGGCTGCTTGGTATGGCAAGCAGTTTCCCCGATTGGTTGTTTGTTGTTTTTTATTAGTTATAGTGATATTAGATGTTTGTGCTTTTGTCAATAGCTACACGACAGAGGCTGGAGTGGTGGTATCTCTTGCAGCCGTTTCTGCTTCGGCTACCAATACCAGGAAACGACGTGAAATTCCATAGCACTGTGCAGAAAGCCTGTCTGCTCAGAAGCTAAGGTTAGATTTGGGGAGTGACGATGGCGAGGGCATCGACCAGGCAGAGTTGTGAGTTGTATCTTGTCAAATCGGCTTCTGACCAATCGGGTGTTGACTTGTACATATTTTATGTGTGTTGCTTCTTCAACATGATGTTGGGGTGACCCCGGATTTGAGAAATTGCAAAAAAAAGAATGCACCTCTGTGACAGCAGTCCAGGCACCGGAGGAGGAAGAGGAGGCACCTCCCGACGATGATGAGCCTCCTGCAGACGACGACAATGAGGTGCATGTGTGAGTTTCACTTTGGATTACAGGACTTGGAGCTCCCAGAATTGACGAAGCTCTATGAGGGGATCTTCAATGGACAACCTATTCGGACAAATTGAGGTGTTTGGCTGGTCCAACTCCCCCCCCTCTTCGGTGAGGAACAGCAAATGTCCAACTCCTCACCGGCTCATGAGGCGGGTGATGCCCAGATGGGATCCCGGATCCTGGCACGTGTTGCAGAGGGCTGCCTGGCAGAGACCGGAAGCCTTCCAGCTCTCGAAAGCAAAACCGAAAAGACACGAAAGACACTCACTGGAATCGGACAGAGGAAAAGCATGGAATAGCTAAGTGACCTGAAAAGGAAGCTGGAAGGGTAGTGGCAAGATTGGGTGGGCAAGGCACAAACTTGTTCTGATATTGGAGGTACTGGTGTGAAATTTGCATGAGTTAATTCTTGTTTTTATCCCCCCTTTGTGAACTTCCTACCCCAAGTGAAGTCTCCCATTCTTGAAGTCGAGCTCCCAGGCAAGCAGATGGATCTCACAGCCCTCAAGCAAGAGATCCAAGATGATGCAGGCCTGTTGAGCAACTGGAGGAAGGCGCCCCGTGGCAGCATTGACTGTAACAGCGGGAGAAATCACATGTTGCCCACGCATAAGTACATTTTGCCTCTGACAAAACTTCCGCATGTATATACTTTGGCCATGAGCTGCCTTTAGTCTTGTGAATTGATCAAAACCTTGCAAGGCCGATAGGGTAAGTAGCGCATTGCCCACATTCCAAAACACTGCAAACCAATAGGGGCCAACCCAAAATGGTTTTGGCATTTCGGAAACGAAAAGTTTTGTCCACCACTTGATACAGGTTTTGCATGCATCTATGCTGTTATCACATTCTGAATCTCTTGGTATTATACAAGCATTTGCTTTCACTTTGACTCGAATCTGTCCAGGGATCTCTTATAAGCACAAATGGAACAACAAGGGGTTCTGACATTTCTTATATCAAATGCAGGTGTAATTCAACTGTGACGTCTTGTCCGGTGACACGTTGTCTTTCAATTGGAATGTTGGCGTGTTGCCTGTTCCTTCTCCTCGTTCAAGCCACTCATGCAACTACGAAGCTCTCGTTCAAGCTGAATACAGACATGCTCCAGAAAAGCTGGGTCAGGAAAGAAAGCAACTTTCTTTAAATGCTACGGTTCTCCATCCATTCGGTACCTGAGGCAAGAACTGGGTGAGAAGAGACCTCGCGAGGAGGTGCTGTTTGGGCGGAGAAGAACGTTAAAGAAAAGCACCATGCATCCACAAGTTGTTGAGTTCCAACCAAACATCTAGGCAAAAATAGCAATGAGAACTCTTAGTCGGAATTAAGACTAGCAGTGGTTGAAGCACAGAACTGCTTACGACTTACTACTGCTTGCTTCAGAATGTTCGAGCACAGGCGTTGCTACGCTTTCTACACTTTGTTCCAAGTTTTACAGGGAACGGGAGTTGCCGGTTTGAAAGAACCTGGTGGGGGAGGTCTTTAAGAACCTGGTGTCCAACTGCTCAACATACTTCGGATACTCCGAAGAACTGGCCGTGACTTGGCTACTTTGGGCTGGAGATGCTGTGGAATTGTAGACGAATGGTGAAGGATACTTTGTGGATAGACTTCATTAGACTTCAGACTTCTTGAAACAAAATTATCATGCTACGGCTGCGTGTCGTTTGACCCATTTTGAATCCATAACTGGTTGAATACTGGTTGAGTCCAACCCAGGAGTACTTCCTGCAGATGTTCAGCCCAGAGACTGCAGTAAAGTTCTTCGAGGCCAGCGACCGGACGGTGGAGAGTTTCGTTTGGGGACGCAACACTGAGGTATGAGTACGTGATGAATGAATACTATGTATATATATATAAACAATACAATTGTGTTTGTTTTTGCTTTTAATGATCAAGCTGTCCTGTTGCCTTGAATAGAATCTGTCTGAACCGGTGAGCCACTGCACATGATGATGTATATCCTGCAAGGAGAACCAGGCCTAGCTATGAAAAGCTGGCAATACCTACAGTAAATGTAGGTGGGGGTCCGCGGAAACATCAAAGAACAGCAGTCAAGCTGGTCACTCACCGTGCTGACGAAGGCCAACGAGCAACAGCGACCTTTGACACTTCGAACCAACACCTTGAAGGCTGGCAAATCACGTTGCATTCATGACTTTCTTTTGTGTGGCCAAGTCAACGCAATAAAAAAGGAACCTTCCAACTCCAAGCCATGCCCTGAAGTGGTTTAGAGGCTCGGCGAAGCTCCTTGCTACAAGCGCTGACGCAGAGGAAGGCCAGGTGCATTGCGTTAAGAAAACATCCGAAGCAGAATGTGTTCGTCCACATGGTGCACTATGGGATGATTGAAATGTATGCGTTGGCCGGCAGAGTCTGGACAGGTGCAGGTTGATCCCATTGGGAGCTGGACAAAAGTGGGCTTGAAGGTCTACCAATCACAAGTGCCGGTGGGTGCTACTCCTGAGTACCTGGGAGGCCACTACATGATTCAGAGCCTTTGGTGAAATCTTCAGAGCGAGACATGTCTCTTCGATTGTGTCGTTGCATAAGCATGCTGTCAGGAGTAAATTTCTGGGTAGCAAGTGACAGGTGAAGCCTTCGTGTTTGTTGCAGAGTGTTGCATTTGAGGAGCGCCTCCTCGTTCATTCCTGTGATGGCTTTGGCTCCTCAACAGGATGAGGCACCAGAGATATCCAGAGATCGTTCAAGGGGATGTGACAGATCCAGGGAGAATGCTACAATTGATGCATCAGATTTGGGTAGTTGACCTTGAATCAAGGTTTGGTAGGTTGGTAGGTAAGGGCTTGCTGGCCGAGTGATGTTTTGCTGATTTGCCTTTCTCTTCAGGGAAGCAGCAATATGTCATGGAGCCCAAAGAGACCTGAGCATGTTCTTACATTTTGGGGTTCCATCAACGAAGCGCCTTCAAAAATTGACCAACTCAAGAGAGAGAAAGTTGAAAACCATCACAAAAGGAAACAGAACGGAGAGAAGGAAACCATCCAGAGAGAAGGAGCATTGGAAAGCCATCAAAAGCCAAAGTCATGAAGGGAGCCATGGATTCCCCAGCTTCCAAAGTCGTCATTTCAGAGCCCCAGCTGCTGAACGCCGGTGGGTGCCTTGGCGAACGGACACATGCGCTTGTTTGCGCATGGATCTCACCAAGCGCTGCTGCGTGTCTTTTCAGGTTTTGTGCAAATGAGTTTGGTGGTGCACAAAAGCGTCATTTGTGCCACCGTTCTTTGCAGCCAAGGAGCTCCAGGCGGAAAGTCTTGGTTTTGTAACTCGACAACTGTGTGTGAGGGATGCTTTGTAGCTGATGTTGCCCGTGGTGACCAGTGTGCTTGCCAGTTGTATGTGCGAATTCTGCAGCTGAGGAACACAGGTGGCACTATTGGAATGCTGAAGGGCGAGGATGGGAGTTTGAAGCCAGAGCCAGGAGCACTTGAACTTCGTCTGAAGAAAATCGAGGAACTCAACCAGGCGCATCAAATATGTTGGAATTGTTGGATTGGGTCACTCGTGCTGCAGGTCGAGACATTTGCACAGGGAGGAAAAGATAAGACCTCATCGGGTTTGGGATGTTTGGGTTCAGGGAAGTTGAGATATACAGGTCAATTGAGATGCCTGACAACAGATATTTGGGGTAGGCGGTCAGCGGTCGGGCTTATCTCCAATTGCAGATGATCATTTTTGATCATTTTTTGTCTTTATCTTCATCAACTGTATAATCAGAAGCTGCTTAATGGCATCCATGCTCCCTACCTACGAGACATCATTGACAGGACATATTTCCGCAGTGTTTCTTCGAGGAGTTCGACCCCATTCTTGACTCAGCTGACATGTGGCTCAGCAAATGATACAAAGGGGGGAAGGCTTCGTGGTCTCGACTAGCTGCTTGAAATCGGGAGAGGTGGGAGGATTGGGTTGGGTAGGTGCCAGATTGCTTGAGTTGATGAACATCAACCATGGTGGTGCTCCTGCCAAGTCCTATGCCTTGCATGAATTGGCCTGATTTGTTGATGTCAACATACGGCCAAGTGCACTGCCCAGCCGTTTTTTCACGAAGTTGGATCCTACACGCCTACACACAGCGGAGGTGTCCCGCTGATTGGTGTACAATCGCACGTTGCATTGAGCAGCACTACTACGACTTTGATGGCTTTGTCGTCCGGGGCTCATGGGTCATCTGCAAATGCTGGAAAGACATGGAAAGTCATTTAAATGTTGAGACTTAAACTGGCAGTTTAGACTCAATGTGTCAGAAGAATGATTAATGATGAACATGATTGGCGAGGGCGTATCTTGGGACCCTTGAGCTCCGGTTCCTTGACCCCAAAACCTGATGTCAAACATATATGTGGATGTTTTGTGTGGATTTAATGATGTGCTATAGCATGACAAGTGTTTGTGATTGAAATGAGTACGTACCATGAGCACACCTACAGTAGGGAGCAGATCCTTTGCCAAGGTCTGCCATGGAACTGCCACTTGGTCGAGATGATCAAGTGAATCAAGTCCTAACTTGTTGTTCGAATCGGGCCTTTCTGCCCGGCTTCAAGGGTGTACTGGCTATCAAAATATGATAAAAACTCATGAAGCCCGCTGCGCCCGCTGGTTCTCTTTTTGTTCCTTCTTTTGGGGGTACCACCGGGGACCTTCTTGGATATGCTTGGCATCTTGGTCGCATCTAGCGGCTATAGCGTGTTCCAAGGGAGTTCTGGAACCTTGACCGGGTTGATAGGTGCAAAATTCAGCGAAAACGCAACACGCTGACTGGGGTAAGAGAGGAATGCAGCCAAGGATACCATGGCTTATACTGCTTCTGCCTTGAGCTTTATGCTTGAGAACCTTGGCAAGCCTGTAATCTTAACAGGTGCTTCGGGCTGCTTTGATTGCTCCTAACTGTTTGGCGAACTGTCGAGAACTTCGTCCGTGATCGTCCTGAAGCCGTCCTGCTCACTATTGATTCTTGCTTCTTCTCAGCTATTCTTCTCATCGGACAGACCCTCATGAGGTCCCTTGACTGATCAAGGACTGTTCACAAAAGAGCAATTCTGAAGTGGTTGTTGCGTTGGATAAGAGAGGATCGACTGTGCGATTGCACTTGCTCATGTTGCAGAATCCTGTTTGTTATTGGGCGATTCCAATCGACCAGTTGAACACTAAAGTTTCAACATGTTCAACTTCAAATGAATCCCATGTCATTTCTCCACGCTGTTCGCATAGCACGGAGGCTCGCAGCTGCCGCTTGAAGAGCCTTTGACCGATGCTAGGACGAGAAAACGGCGAAGGGATGCCACATGATCGCCTTTGGCGAAGGGATGCCGCACGCAAATTTGGCAAATGATCTTGGACTCCTACTTAAAGGTTGATGTGAAAGATGTTGAAATGAACGTACATCACAAATATTCATAAATTATCATGCATGTTTCACCTGTTCAACATGCTGAAGCTTCCCTTCTTGTTTTCATGAATGAGTTCTTTGAGATCCAGACCGAAAGAACATGTGTCAACATTTTCACACTTGCTTTCTTTCTTTCTTTCTTTCTTTCTTAATACAATTGATTAGTAAGCTGAGGACGCCCGCTCCAACTTACTCAGAGCGGTCACTTTCGCTGGTCGGGCGGATTTGACGGAGGTTTGCATCTTCTTCAGCAGCAGCTCGAATCATTGGCCTTAGGGGCTTGGGGAGTATTTTGCCTGCGTTTGCATGCAAACGCTAGAACTGATGCATCCACCATAAGAATTGTTTACACCTTTGACACTCTGGACCATCATTGGAGAAACAAATCGGAGGTGCCATGCTTCACTTACTATCATCAACAATTCTTCGAGAGGTTATTGAAAGTGGAGGCTAGTTGCACCACCAGTTGTTGCTTCCTCTCAATTTCAAGACATTGTGACTTACTCCGGGAAAGGGGCTGAGTTCAGTGAATACCTGCGATGTTGTGGTGTCCTTCTACAGAAGTATGTGGACACCATCAATGAAGTGCCTACAAATGTTCACAGTTATATATATTAATCCTTGCAGTGGCATGCTACGCTTGGCTAAAATGATTTTGTTCCACGCCAAGATGCCTTTTCAGGCAAGCTGTATCGTGGCAACCGCTCCAAAAAGATGGACACTTGCCTGAGCATCGCTTCAGACTTCAAACGAAGCCACAGTGTTCCAAGCTACTCTAGCACAATGCTTTGACTGCTCCAGGAATACTGAAAGTCCCAACACCCACGAAAGCTACCTGAGTAGATTAGGCAGTCAATGATCAAGGTGCAGCAAGCTGCAGTTGTTTGGTATTCGCGTCAGGCCTTTTCGTGATTAAATGTTTGAAAACGTTTGTGTTTGTGAACCAAATACGGCACCGAGAACAGCTAGGTTGCATGACCACTGCATTTCAAAGCCCAGAACTGGCCTGTCAACCAACTCAAGCATGATAAGCATGCAACCGTTGAAGTAGGACCGTCTAAATGCACCCTGGAAGCATTTGGGGATAGTTCGATCAAAGAAAGAGATCTTGGACTTCAGATGATTCAGATGACACCCCAGAATAGGGAGATCGGAAGAAAAGTGACCAGAAAAATTGAGAGGACTGGCGTCGAACGCTGAGGACGCTGGCTCACTGAGCGCTTTCGATTCACCCAACTTCCCAGAGCTTGCGGTGGTTGGCACCGAGGCATTGGTGATGAAAAGGGTCACGGGAGGATTCTGTCTGTGCAGTCTGTGCTTGGTGGATCAAAGTGTTTCACGATACTTCGACTGTGCAGTGTTTCAGCAAACCCATAAAGATCCTGAGGGCTCTACTTTTTGAGCGATGAACAGGGATGTGAACTAAAGCCAGATCGAGTTTGAGAGAGTGAGTCATGGGAAGAGTTGTCGCAGGTGAAGATTCACAGCCGGTTGCTCTGTAATCCACCCAAGGGCCGATTTCGAGCCAGCACCTCAGAGCCAATGTCGAACACACGCGAGCCACACACGAGGCAGACCAGTGCCATTTGGGGATGTTTGATGGACTGCCATTCAGGTCCACATGATCAAAGTGACCGAAATCGTGGTGATCTATGTGGTCCCAGGCAGTGAGAATAGTCATTCAAAACTTTGCTCTCAATGCCAAAGATGCACAGCAGTATGCACAGCAACATGTGTAAGGTCCAAAAATAAGGAATCATGTTGTGCAACCACTTGATGTTTAAAAAAAAAAACGGCACCTAGGAGAAATGTAAGCAGTGGTCCGTTTTAGCAAACCATGGCTGGTTCATTGTAAAACGATAAAGAGTTATGTAAAAAAAAAGAAGAAAAAAACGATAACACTCATGCAATACATGCAATACAGTACATGAGAATAGAAGCATTGGAAATTCAAATGCCATCAGTTCTTGAAGCAAATAGCTGTCAAATCCAGTTCTTGATTTCAGGTGCATTATGTTTAACAAGAGTGTTTCATGTCAAGGTTTTCGTGTAATACAAGCATTCAGGAGTGATTTATTTGTTTGGCTCCTTGAGCATCGTTGGGACATGGGTAGACATTTGCTGATCCATATGGGTAAGTAGTTGCATGTACATGCATGGATTCTAATTCAGTGGATGTTGGGCCGACAAGTCAACAGCACCCATGTGAATCATTCTTGAGAATATGTTGTGCTAAGTGTTTGAGTCCGTTAGGCCACCAAAATGGATGAAGCGTTGGGGGTTCCAAAACGATAACAAAAACGATAACAATAATACACGAAAAAGTCCTCGGGAAGACCATGTCCCACATGGACAAATTCCAAATTTTAAGAAATGGCCTCAAAGCTCTTCAAACATCAAGGAAAGCCAGGAACTGAAGAAATATGACCAGGAAAGTGACTAAGAATTAAAATTCACTAGCTGCTTTTGGTGCACTTTCTCCTCTCCCCCTGTCTCTGTGTCTATTCCCTTTACTGGGGGCAGACACGGAAGACTCCGCTCCGAAGAGGTCGAACCCGTTCCGAAGGTCGGTTGGACTCCGGCCGATCTCTCGAAGCCGATCTCTCGAAGGGCGGTCTCTTCCAGGTCCCCGTGGCCGGAGACGGTCCTTCCTGGCTTTCCATGTTTGGAGTCTGTTTGAAGGACATTTTTGGAGTCATTTTTTGAAACATCAATTTGCACGCGCGCACACACATAACAGACACCGACTTTTTTTTGCGGTGGAGGCAGGGACATGTGTGGTTAGCTTGGAAACGACAAGAGACTGTATACGGAGTTCCAAACATTGAAAAACCATAAAGAGTTTTAAAAAATGATAAGGCTATAAGTGGTCATACAAAATGTATAGGTTTTTTTTAAATACATCACTTGGTTCAGACACTACCTCCGCAAAGGGCTGATTTGTGGGTGTTTTACAAGTGCTTTCTGAGCCTATTTGTAATAAGGCACAACGCCTGAGCAGTCACACCACGTTGTTTTGCATGATTTGAGACTCTGAGACTGAGTCGTTGAGGTGCTGGAGTAAAGTTCCACATGTTGTCACCTATCCAAGTCGACAGTCGACTGCAAGGATTATCGTTTGTATCTATGTTTGGCTTTATTTGACCCAAAATCGTCTCAAGAAAGTCTTGGCCGTCGTCGCCCAAGCACTTGCGAGGTTTCGCTGACAGCATTTTTGACACTTGGATGGATGAGGTAGTTTTGCCATGTTTTGCCATGTTTGGTGGGTCGTAACAGGCATGTGAGGCACATGACATGGATACATAATGATACATATGGATACCATGAAAATATGGACCATATGTCATTATTGGTCATATTTTGTCACTCTACGTGGATCTACGTGGTTACAGTGCTTGCCATTCTTTCCACCGTTGGCGATCAGATCCGCTCAGGATGCAGTGGTCAATTCAGGCCGAGTCCGAGGTGTCGTTTTGCTCCTTTATGGCCACTTGCCTTGGCTGCACAGTTGTAGAAGTTTGAATACTACAGTACTACAGTAAGATACAGCAATAAGGAATTAGGAAGCTCGCAGCTTTCAGCAACATGCTTACGTAACAAGACAAGATTGTCCTCAAATATGCCGCCCAAGGGTCACTACGAGTAGTTTAAGTGTGAGATTGTGTCCAATCAAGACAAAACATTGAAGTTGCTAAAGAATATCAACAACTTAATTGACTTCGTCACAGAAAAGCCTGCTCGCCTGAGGCCCAATAATTGATTCACCTCATAGTGAACACAGTGAGCTGAGGTTGTGGCAACGCACCTGCCAGGAAGTCCTCTTTTTTGCAAGCTTGTGGCAAGCTGCGCCTTGGAATAAAGATGAATAAAGGCAAGTTTCTCCAGGGCCCATTAGTGCTAGCACCACTGCGGACTTCAAGAAAAAAGGAAGGTGAGCAAGGGTTGCTCGCGGGTCGTTAGACACCAAGCATCGCAAGTATCCTGTATCCTTGCAACAGGTCGGTTTCATCAGTGATGCACTCGCTTCAAAAGACAAGGTTTGAACGTGGGGGCTTTTGAAGGAGCTTGCATGGACTGCCTACAACAAACTCCGTTTGTGATGCTGAAAACAGAAAACACTCACTGAAAAGGCCTTCAGCATTCATAAACTTCCTACTCAACTGCACGCATAGCCAGATAACCCGAGCTACACCTTGCAAGGGTCGAAGCGGGGATCATCGTGGTGGCCTGCTCTCAGTGCACCCGTGGCAGTGTGGAGATTGACAAGTATGCAGTCGGTCGAGCCTTTGCGGACCGTGGTGTTCTTTGGCAGAGATAAAATCAGATAGAAGGGATGTCGGCTAAGTGGCTAAGCTTTTATATTTGGCCCAAGACGTAGAGAGTCTAACTTGCCATTGCCTTCGTGACCGTGGGGGGGTCCATGGGGGTCCATGAAACTGGCACTTTCACTTTTTCGGAGACACTGCTATGTGGTTCTTAGAACTGTTTTGGCAGGCAAGCTCGCTTGGTGGGACCCCAACTTGAGAACCGCACTTGCTGGGTTCGTTTAGAATTCGAAGGATCGCCAGGACAATTTGCTCAAGATGTTGCAAAGTAGACTTGATTTGCAAGTACAGCCATGTTTTTGCAGTGCAACTTGCGCGATGTCTTGATTTATAAGCATCGCTAAGGTCATTGCGGGCTTTGACATGACAGCCGAAGCTACGGCTCGAATCCAAGCTTCCCACAAAATCTAGGTCCTAGGTCTACAAGATTCAAGTGGTTTAGTTTGGTTTGCAGCAAATGCCCAAAGTAATGTGCATGGGTTGTGCTGCCCTGACAAAGATTTGTGATAGTCATTCATAGGCGACTGCAAAGCACTAACTACCACAGACCCGCAGTCATGAAACAGACCAGTCGTGGTTTTGGCGACACGTGGCTCAAGCTGCCTTGGGCCTTGGCTCATGGGACACAGTCTTCCTGCGGCTAGGTAGGTGGTCGCCTAGTTGAGCAGAGCCGCATTTTCAGAGCCCTGGCATTAGCATGGTAACCCGTTCACCAGTTCACCTTTGCTTTCGTTTGTTTTCACATGTGGATGTTTTTTGAAGGCACCCTGTGAACAAGTAGGAAGGCACCCTGGTCAGTCCGCTTTTGATGTAAGGCGGTGTCTAAAGGTTACTTGCACTTTCAACCTGTGGTGTTTGGGATACGAACACCAAGGCATGGGCTGTGCGGCTGCAGCTCCGGAACGTCCCCAAAGCGAGCAGCATCAAAGTCCAAAGGAGGCTCAAGCAGCGACACCTGGAGGTATCATCCCAAATGAGCCTCAAGACGTAGGAGCCTCCTACGAGATTTGGAATTGGCGTCACTTACCCAAAGGATGTGGTGGCCCACCCAATCGTCGATCTCACGAGAGGCATTTGAGAAAGCTCAACCATTTCTTATTGAGCATGGATGAGACGCCGTTGGCCCAAGAAGTGGGCCGGAAGCGAGATGCCTTGGATGAGGTTCCAACATCCCACTCTTCTCGCTGAGTGGGTGAAGGGTTCAAGCAGGACTGCTAACCCATCTGAGGAGCACAAAGGCTGAATGAAAGTGTCAAAGAACCGGCAAATCAGCCGATCTTTGACAAAACTAAACAACAGAGTGCATGTGTTGAGAAGGTCAACATGGTTGTATATGTTTGTTCTGCAACTAGAATGAATTACAAGGTTGGTTTCATTGAGACTGAATCTAAATCTCATCTCAAGGAGGCATCAGACCAGCTGGTTGAAACAGCCAAGATGATGTATAATATGTTCGAATGTACCCAATGTTGACTTCTGATTTATAAATGGCCCTTGAATAGTACTAATGTGTTTCAAAAACAATCTATAAATGGCCCCAAAATTATACTAACTTTTTCTGGACCCTGATTTAAATGTCCGTTCATTCCTCTTATTTCCTTTTATGTCCTTTCCTTTTCTTTCCTGTCATTTCCTTTATATAATGTCCTGTTATTTCAAATTCAAATCAAGATTTTTCTGGTATGTTTTCTGGATGTTACATTATTTTAGGGCCTGCACTTGATGAAGGGGGAGGGGGTGCTATTATTAAGAGGTGGACATTATATATACATGTGACATGTGTATCTCAACACAGCGCATGATAATGCAATATATATTGCCAACAAACGGCAAAAGAATGAGCTGAAACTTTAGAGAAGGGGAGCTCAACTAGAAATGGTTCAAGCTGAACTGCTTATACAAGCGTTGGAACCGTGTTATCCAAAGAATATCAATCGATGTTTGATGTTGCCGGGGCACGTTGATAATTAGGTGTGTATGACCTGCCTCAGAAGACCTCAATCAATATGAACGTCGCAAGATGGGGATGATAAAAGCAGATTACAAAACCAGTGAGCCTAAGCAAATACGTGTTGGTAATCATCCGACACTCGTTCCAAATGAGAAGTAGCCGCTTCGTAGCCAACTAATTCTCTTGTGCCCGGAAAGATGAGAATCTTCAAGGCAAGCTGTCATGATCCTTCGATTGCAAGTGTCTTTGGAGTTTGGGCATCCGCAAGATTCAGAGGAAGAATAGATGTCCAACCAAGGTTGAGACGTACTGGCAAGCCACAGACAGCAGATGTCAAAATGTTTACTTTATATATGACTTGTTTATGAAATATGTATTAATCCATGCATATGCTTCTTTACAGTGAACTGACCTGGAAAACCTGTTATGATGTGTTTTTTGGTTTTATATAATGATGTCCAGCTTCCGTCACCTCCCATCGCTATCTCAGGAGTCCCCGAATGAACTCCAAATGGCAGCCCAAATCCTTCCAACCATAAAGCTACCATTTTAATAATCAGTTCAAAAATGAAGAAAAAAAACACACGAACCGCTGTTACCTTAAAAAGAAACATAAATACAATTACAATTCATTAAAACACAAAATACATCCAACAAAAACACACGTTTTACATTTTAAAAAACTGATCCTTGGAATCAGCCCTTGGACTCGTTTAGTTCGTCATGAAACTAAGGCATCTTCGGTCCAACGAGTCTAAAGAGGTGAAACAACCCACTGATGCGTTCAACCCCCTAGAGATTGTTCGCATAGTTTGGTACTACTCCAGCACAATGTGTTGCGCTTCATTAACTATTCTCCCTTGAGCTGTACCAGCTTTCAGGGCCCTGTTTTGAGAGACGTAGCTTGCAGGATTTGTTGATCATGAAATCATAAGTTCTCCCTGGCAATGATTGTGAACTCTGTTGTGCTTTGCTGCGCAGAATTAGAGAAGGTCATGCCGCTCCGGATAAGGGTGCAGGCGTGCATGTCAGCCGGAGTTTGCGCACTGGTGCGCGAACCTTGTCCGACGGCTTTGTGCAGAAGATGGCTCACTCCATGCTTGAATGATTTGGCGTGGTGACGACAACAACGTCGTGCCGCTGCTAGTGTGATTAAGTTTAGGTATTGTATAGGTCGTGTCAACAGACCAATGCTGGATTGACTTAGATGTTGCAGGAGACCTCCAAATGACTTCTGTGATTTTCTGTGCCTGTCTCGGTCTGTCGTTTTGGGTGACACGCAGAGTCTTCGCTCATTAAAGAGAGCTTCACGATCTCGATCATGCGCAGAATCTCTCTTCAATTGGTTGAGAGTTTCGGCCGTGGCCAAAAAGCCCGTGCATGTCGAATCCGATTTACCACGAGGAAATCCAATGTCCATGCCGTTGGAACTGACAGCCAACCTTGGGCACAGCACTGACTGTTCTCGAAACTAATCTCCTGTAATATTGCATATACTGCATATCTATCATTTATCTATCAATATCCAACGAAGCTATTTTTAAGTTGGTTGTCAGCAGTTTCGGCGGAAGGATGTTAGGTGGCAGTTCTGGCGTTTTTGCCCTCGAAAAAAAAGCATTGCCTATGCCTGGATTCGCATAGATTCATTGGCATACTGTATCTATGCAGTTTTTTTGAATAGTTCCTTGGTTGAAGACCATGCATTGATTCACCATCCACCGACTCCGACGCCGTCAACGGGCAAGTCGTCGACAAAGGTCACCAAGCTCGCGTACCTTTTGTCCAGGGGCCTTTCACCTGCCGAGTGCAGAAAGGCCATTGGCTCATTCCGCTCATTCCTCGGCCTGAAAAGAGAAATTGAGCATTGAGGCCAGCATGAGTATTTATATCATTTTATGGTGTGCTTGTTCTAGGTCCATGAATTTCTGCCGGAGATCTTTTAAGCAGTTCGAGATGTTTGATGTTTCGAAGTGGTTAGGCTCATGTTCAGGTTGCCTGTGTGGCCAGGCAATGATGGAGAATCTTCGGGGCGAGATGTTCTCCCCGGCGAAGACTTTGGCCCCTTGGAGTGTGACGAAATATGAGTACAGTATCTATTGTACAAACCAAATAATAGCAAACGTGATCAAAAGTGTATATTAGGTTGGAGGCCATCGCTATTAGGTTGATGGCCATCGCCAGCAGGTTGGAGGCCATCGCTAGTAGGCCACCAGCAGCAGAGTCATGTGTCATGAATATTGTGTCATTCTTTCTCCCACACTGAAAAGCTGCCAAGCTCCCGTGGTTCAGGCTCTTACTGTAGGGATGCAAAAGGTACGAGATTAAAGCACCGATGTGTTTTCTGCATGGTCTCAGGATGTCTCATCCTCTTGGACGAATCTCCAGGCAATGCCCTACTGATCCCCAAGGCCGAAATCGGAAGAAAGGATGGATGATACAGTATGATACAGTCAGCTCCGGCAAGCAAAGCAAAGAGAAAGAAGAGACAGATGAAAATCCATGGATATGGGGTCATGTTGATCTGAAGGGGGTCCCCCACTCATTCAACTCCGCCACAGTCACATTCGCAAGCACGAAAATCAATGAATCATCGAGCGACAATGTACCACAAGGCACACGAGATGCCGGCTGATTAGTTTGGTCAGGAAGAACTGAATTGCACTCACACAATGCGGCACCTGCACCAATTCAAAGCACCTGATCGTGTTCGCTTCATCCTGGGTTGAGCTTTCAATATTTCTTGGTCTCAAAAGCTGATGCGGTTCTCCTGTTTGGCCGCAGGCTTCTCTGCTTGCGAGAACACTGCTTGTGGCGGTCTTTTGCGGCCAGCGACAAAATCATGAGAACAGTGCTTTGAGATGGGAGTCTGTCGACTCCTTTCAGGATGAAGATCTCCTTTCCTCCAATAGCTTGCTCAACAGTTTCATGTTTCCCAACTGAACCGATCAAGGAATCCCATATTCTGGGGCAAACTATATAGTTGGGGCTTGGCCATAAATAGAGCTCGTTGGAATGAGAAAGACATGCAAGCTAAACCGCGACCGCTCTACTTGCAAGCCACACCAAAGAGTGATTGGTTGAAATAGCAGGCTTATTGAATTGTCCAAGCCCATTCATTGGCGGCCGTTCAATCATACAATGAGTGTCCAAGACCTGCTCCACAGTCATAGGTGCTTGCCACCTACTTTCATGATAGGGGGGGTTGGCCCCAACCAGCATGGGACACTGCTTCAGGTGGTTCTGGACATGGCCGCAGCCCCTGGTGGCAAGACCACGTGACATAGCTGAATTCCAGTGTCAAGCCCTGATAGCATGTCTATACCGCGTGTGACACTGAATATGTTCCTCATGTATGTGTTTTTTTGCGATTTGGGGAATGCCTTCCAAAGCCAAGATGTCACTCCTAGCACGCTGTCCACCTTGCAAGTAGATGTAAATAGTTTTACAAATTGGATGGACTTTGCCTCAAAACATTTGAGAAGACGTCACCATGAGAAACCAATTCTCCGTGTCCTTCACGCAAACGATTCGAAGGAAGCAAGTCAACAGCAGATGCTTGCAGGAGTTTTACAGACATTCTAGGACCCTAGGACAAGTTCGGTGCTTGCATTCTGTTACACCCTCTCTATGGGGGGGAGCTATATCTTAATTGTGCATTGTCTAGTCTAGTGCTGATGAAAAGGCCGTCCTACCTTTTTACCTTGCAGGTACATTGGGCAGCTCATGCGCAATTCTGGCACTCTTTTTGCTAACGACCTACGGAAAGACAGGTGCAAGGCCAGCGTCAAATGTAAAGCCTCATGGTCACGCGTGGTCATCTGTTTAGTCACCCCCATGCGGTTGATGTTACTTCGGCTTTCAAGGGTCATGTTTCGCTTCTTGAGCTTATGGTCGGTTTTTGTTTGGATGGTCACCAGCTCCCCTTTTCCGAGCACCAGGTTGATGGAAGACTTTTGTTTTCTAATGAGGTGCCCTGCGGTGGTTTGATTCGCCCTACGGTGGCGACTGAGCTTTTTGTTTTTAGTGAGTTGTTTCGCACGATTTGTGGGCACTTCAATTTGAGTTTGGACTTCAGCCTGATGGCTCGTCCTCATCTTCGGATTTTCAGGAGGATCTCATGCATTCGTATGGGTTGGAGTGGCTCCATTGCTGCTAGGGTTACTGAGGACCTTTCTCGCTTCACATCCTCCTGGCCAGTCCGATTCTCTAGGGACTTGGCGCGACCTCGTTGAGGTATGGGGCGTCGCTAGGTGAGACATGGCCGCCTGACCTCTAGGCCACCATGTGCCGTTCGACTTCGTCGTCCGCGTGTGAATAAAAATAGTCACCCCCATGGTCCCCCGTTGCAGCGCAAAGCGCGGGACAGTGGGCACCGACCAGGCGCTGGTGGCCAATGTGCATCGCCTCGGCTTGACCAATGTGGTAGTGTCGGGGGCCACAGGTCTCGTGCACGTCGCTCGGAGGTTTTGTTTGGGATGAATGAAATGCAATTGCTTCCAAGGATCTCAGTGGGCACACTTGCTACATCTTGCACCAACCTATTCAATCTTTTTGGGAATTGGTTCCCACTGAAACCCAAGAGGGAAAACAGTTGACCTTTATTTCGCAGGGAAACCCAGCGAGTTGATACATACATATATAATATATGATGTATATCTGAATCCACTGTAAGACCTTCAAAGGCAAAGTTACACAAACGCAAGATATTGCCAGGACAAACTTGGATGGCAAGAAGCTGTCGAAGATGCTCCCACGACTTGACCGAGTGGCTGGGACTGGCGAGACTGCCAGCAGAATTTGTGAAGGAAAACAATGGAAAAGGTTCTTGTAGGTATGTCAACATATGTAAACAGTAAACATTGTGATGTGATGTGATGTGTTGGTACAATGCAGAAGCAAAGAACAGACCATCAAAAACGGGTTGCTCAGCGAAAAGGCAGGTATGGGCATCAATTGAAAAGGATAGAGATCATGTCAGGTCAGGTCTCTCGTTCGGAGATAGGGTTGTCTTTGTTGTACAAGGACTGCCCCACAAACAAGAATGTCGTTTGAATGTGGAAAAATGTATGTTGTTTTTCGGGGTGTCGTTTGTCGATGTTTGTAGCTTGACAGGGCCGCCATGAGGGGTCGATACCGGTGGATCTGAGGTGCTTCTAGATGCTCCCTGTACAGGCCGGAGTTTGCGCAGAGTAGGTCACTGAGGGACACAGTGTTCCTCAAAACAAAAAGCTGCAGGCACTGTAGAGATCTGTAGAGTACAGCTGTTGTGACATGGTGCTGTTGCATGTTGTTTTTTAAGTTTCGGCATCTCAGTGTCGCCAAAACGTATGCACACCTTCAGAAACCTTGAGAACTGTAGGCATGTGTGGGTTCAATAGCTATAACATGCTATAACTATAGCATACTATAGCTATAACTTTTCAGGGATGTGTTTGGCGAGTTATTCTTGCGAGGCAGTGGCATCATCGCTCGAGACCCTTCCGTCAAGGTAAAGCGCGGGCAGAAGGACTGGGTTGCGCCGGTCTTGCTGCCAGAACAGCACTGGCTCTGTTCAAACATGTTTTTGTGCTTCATCAAATCTTAGATCATCTTAGATTTCCTGGTATCAACTATGTTTGAAAGCAAAGGCATTGCTCCATGCGGCTCTTCTTGCGATTGCCTGCAAATACTAGTATTGCGTGACTCTTGTGTCGTCACAGGACTTTGAAAGTCACAGCCGTTTGCAGAAAGAGCTGCTCACGGCTGCTATTGATATGGTCGATGCAGGTGTGTGTATGTGTGTGTGGTGTGGCACTGTTTTTTCAAGAGGTGATTTGAGAGTGGTGCGTACGAACATTTACGAACTCTAGTCACAGTCTAGGGCCTGGCTAAGCTTTTCATGAGCTTTAGAGTTGTGTCCTTCAAAAAACAGGGCTGTCCAAATTGGCCTCTTCTGGTCTAGCGGGTGTCCCAGGCTCTAAAACCGGGGGCTACATCGTCTACTCCACCTGCTCAGTGGCCGTCGAAGAGAACGAGGCCCTTGCACGACACCATGCGAGCGTCCCAACAGACGGCATCCCAGCACTCAGCTGCAAAAAACTAGCAAATTGCAGATGGTCTTGTTATGTCTTGTTTATAGAATGCTTCCATGTGCGTAGAGTGATGTAATTCGGAAATCAGTTCCTTCCATGCAAGGTAGAGCTGATGTAGTGGCAACCATGTATCACACTCCTTTTGTTTGTTTCCGCTTACTGCCAGCTAGGGTACTCGTACAACTAAAGGGTGATGTGATTACGCCTGGCTTGACGGTGAACCGCAATCCTTCAACACACTCATCAGAAGCCGAGTCATCACTTCTGAAGCGGATGATTGCAGATGGTGAGGTGATTGCCATGACGGAATACACCACTTGTCGGATTCAACTCATTGGTTCACTCTTTGTTGCCTTCCATCCTCAATTTTGGGGATTTGCGATCCAGGCCGTGGTGGATCATGCCTTGAAGACCCGCAATGTGGAACTTGTCTCCTTCACCAGTGCTGTGAGCCAGGGGCTTGGAGCGGGATTGAGCTCATTGAGCCACCAGCCAACGATCCATGTATATATTATATTATTGGAAAGTAATATCCTAAGTACCCAGAGTGTCTATGTCATCCTATGTCTATTTATCAGTTCCTTTGGGCCAAAAAAAAAACATGTCGACTCAAATAAGCCGCATTTCGCTCGCACAACTGAGACTTCGGCGTGGAAGGGCTTTGCAAGTACCGCGAGCGTCGCTTCCACCCATCCCTGAACCTGGCGCGTCGATACTACCCTCACGTGCACAACATGGACCGATGCAAAGCAAAGCGGCATAAACTGCATTGATTACAATATCATACAATATCGTACCATCATGTTCAAGAAAATCAGCTGGTGTCAAGATGCACTTAGAACACGATTTGTCCACAGAACATTGAAGGTCCAGCTGGGCGTGGTGCAGTCTAGACTTCGGGGTTTCGGCTGGCCAAAGCTTGCAGGATGGTTTCTTTGTTGCAAAGCTCAAGAAGACCTCCAATAAGGTGCCGGGCACTTAGTCCTTTTTTAACTTTTGAGCACATTGGACGCGTTGAGACCTGAGACCAAAGAAGTACCGTTGAGACTTGAGGCCTGAGAGGGCAAAGAAGGATCGATCCAAGATGGAAGACAAGGTTTGGGGAGAGGCCAGACAGAGCTGACATCCACATGTAGACACTGTAGACATCGACGGTGTTGTTCTTGATTATGTTGTGTGTGTTTTTTAAAGCCCGCTCCCCCCCCTCCCTACTTAATTAAGTAGGCGCCTACTGAATTAAGTAAGGAATTGAGGTAGCTAGTAGCTTAAATAGCTACTAATTACTTAGGACGCAGGGGAGCTCGCGCTTGTTCAAGGAAGCTCCCCCGCCGCCCCAAAGGCTGCGGGGGAAGCTTCCTTGAAGAAGCGCTCGCACTAATTTTGGTTCCTAGATTTTTAGGGAAAAACTTAAGGTTGCAGCCACTACATGTTATGCATGGGACAATCCGAGGCTTGATCCACTCGCAGACAACCTCAGATGGAAAACTGTAGTGAGATCCATTATATATATATATATACAATAATGTACATATGATACAGGTGATTTAATGTTGGGAGCTGGGATCATCATCCGATACAGATGGCAGATGAATGTTGGACTGAGCATTCCTGACCAGCTCCGGCAGAGGAGCATTGGACCTCCGACTTCATGGATTCGGTGGTGGACTTTGAGGACAATTCCGTGAACAGGATCAGACTCAGTGGATACGCAGCACGAAAGATCTCTTGACCTTCTTTCAGAGATATGTTGCAATCAAAAGAGATCAAAGCCATTGGTGGCAGCTCCTACCTATTCATTAATATTGTGTATTCATTCACTTCCCTCCCTTTCCCGCCGTTGTTCCACATTGTTATGAGCCTAGTTGCGTTTCCCTGGAAGTGAGTAGCACTGCCACTGCGGTATTTCCACAGGCATCCACTATATACAGGGACATGCCGCTTTTGGCAGGAGAGCAATGGCTCCGCCGTGTGCGCCTCACACCTTGCTGCTCATATTACTGAGTCTACCTCTTCGGTGAGCACGGGTGCGTTTTAGGTCATTTAGCTCATGCATGAAGCCTGCTATCACCATGTGGCGTTGGTTTTTGTTGCGCCTCGAACAACCTTTGGGGTAGAGGACTGGCTTGCTTGGCTCAGTTTCCTTCCAAGGTCACCAAAAAGAAAAAGATGACGGCCCGTGACAGGAAGAAGCAAAGACGCAAGCTCCCTAGAACAAAAACACATTTCATAGAACCATATAAAACCAATCCAATCCGTTTTCTATGAAGCTATGGCTATGAAGCTTAGCAAGTGGTGTGTGCCGGTGTCGTCAGTCTATTGGCATTGGAGTTCAGTTCTTGTGTGAATTGCAACTCGCAAAATCTTGAGTGGCCCAAGTAAAATTGCCCGTAGGAACAAGAAGCTACTAGTAGTAACAAAGGGCATTGCTACTAAGAGCAAGGACCGTACTAGTAGCTCCTGGCCATGCTACTACGAACCAGAAGCTACTAGTAACAAAGGGCATCGCTACTAGGAGCAAGGACGCT
>CAXAMN010003492.1:335109-350936 GCA_963970005.1 Durusdinium trenchii
ACAAAGGGCATCGCTACTAGGAGCAAGGACGCTACTAGTAGCTCCTGGCCATACTACTAGGAACAAGAAGCTACTAGAAACAAAGGGCATCGCTACTAGGAGCCAGGACGCTACTAGTAGCTCCTGGCTATACTACTAGGAACAAGAAGCTACTACTAACAAAGGGCATCGCTACTAGGAGCAAGGACGCTACTAGTAGCTCCTGACCATACTACTAGGAACAAGAAGCTACTAGTAACAAAGGGCATCGCTACTAGGAGCAAGGACGCTACTAGCAGCTCCTGTTCATGCTACTAAGAACAAGAAGCTACTAGTAACAAAAGGCATCGCTACTAGGAGCAAGGACGCTACTAGTACTAGGAACAAGAAGCTACTAGTAACAAAGGGCATGGCTACTACTAGGAGCAAGGACGCTACTAGTAGCTCCTGGCCATACTACCAGGAACAAGAAGCTACTAGTAAGTAACAAAGGGCAATTGCCCGCATGCACTTTTCAGCACCAAAGCCTTGCTTCCTGCCGTTTATCCAAAGTGTTAACTCAGCGATCACCGTTGTGTGATGTCTTCGTACTTGAGGTAATGTTCCTGGATGTATAAGCTCCAATGACTGCACAATCTGGAACGATATCAGGAGAAGAGCTCGTGAAAGCACGAGGCTACCAGCAGAAGTATCCGCCCAAAGCTAAGGAGGAATCTGCTCAGGACTGCCGCAACAGTTCTCAGGGTTATGACTCAGGTTGCTTGACTGGGGATCCAAAACCTCTTCAGTTCTTTTGTTCCATTTCTTTGAGACCTGTCGAGTCCATTTCTTTGTCTGCAGCATTCAGCATCAACCTCGAACCCTCGATTTCCTTTGTCGGCTGCTGGAAAGATGAAGACTGCAACCAGCTTGCAAGAGCAGGGCAGGGCTTGACCAGTTGGTCCTCCAATGTCCATCACATGTCGATGTGAGCAAATGTTAACTGTTAAATGTTTTCAAGATGTGTTACGTTCAGTGGATATTCAAGCCTTATCCTTTGTAAGATCGTAAAGGACCTCGAAAGCCTCAATTGCTGAACACATTTGATGTGCTTCGGCCGGCTGAACCAATGCAAGTTCCAAACTTTTCGTCCATAGCCCTCCTTCCCTCTCAAAGTCCAACGGTTCTCAGATCTAAAGAGCCATATCAGGCTGAGCTTGACGAAAATGCGGATGATTGACCAAATCACGAAGGGCCGAAGGGCTTGATAGCCAATCTTGGTTTTAAAGAAACAAACCAAATCCAGCTCATGGTGGGTTTGACACTGCTTTGCTCCAGGTCAAGACGGAGCAGAGTCTTTCTTCCGCTGTGAAGGCTGAGATCCCGTCACGTTTGAGCGCCTTGAAGAGCAAGAGCATGAAGCTCATCATGGCAACCAAGGCAAGGGGGTCTAGCGGGCCCTTATTTGGTGCTGTCGTATGTTATTTATGAGGAGTCTTATATTGTATCACTGTTATGAATCGATCATGATTCATGACCTCTTATGATGTTTATATATATATATATAAATCTGATTCTTCCAATCTTGGCTGCCAAACTGGGGCTGCCTTTCTTTTGTGGCATTCAGATAAAATGGCAGACATGATGAATGTCTCTTTCAGATACGAAGGTGGTGTGAAAAGAAACACATGGTGATCTCGTGCGTTGATCTTTGAGACGGTCTTCATCACTTCTGAAGGTCTTCATTTTTGAGACGGTTGCACCGTCTTTTCACAAACGATGTCGATCTCGGTGATGAGAGACTGTCCAGCGTCGTACGCAGGCGCGAGCAGTGGACATTTTGGACTTGGCGACTGTGAAGGTCCAGGCACTGAAGGTGCGATTCGGTCAAGCTGTGCGAACCTGCGAATTCTCAAAAGGGCCGTATAGACTGCTGGAGATGAGATGATGAGGATACATCCGTATTTGGGGATGCTTTTGTCGAATGGTAGTCAGCGATTCTGCCGTGTCCTTGGACTTTAGTGAGATTACCCATGGATACCCATGGGTTTTTATGCAGGCTCACTTGAGTGCCCAGACATAGTGTTTCATCAGCTGCTGAGACCAAAGCACGATCCAACTGCTGATGCCATATGGTGTCCTTCGTCATTGTGAAGACCTCCTTGTAGCTTTAGCATGCTTTAGTAAAGCCTCCCTGAACCTCCTCAATTTCCCGTGTGATCGCTACAATAATTCACTGAAGCTCAGCTCACCAGGTGAAAGGCCTGGAGTCAGTCGCTTCAGTCAAGAGCCGCGTGATGGAGACAGTCCAGCAAGTGAAAGCAAATGCAGCCTCCAGGCTGCATGTTCAATTCCATCCAACCACCCAGCAATATGTCGTCCCAGTTTCGATGGTGCGACTTCTAGTGTATTGTCTTCATTCTCATTTCAAGTGATTTCGTCCACAACTGTGACGTCAAGAAAGGTCGCGCGAGTCGAGATGCTGTTGACTTCTGCGAAGTCTTTGAAAGCCAATGCAGCAAAGAGGCGGGGTTGCTTGCAGCCGCTTGGAAATGGTGCCGGAAGTGTCCGGAAGTGATGATAGCATGGTAGCTTGAATGAAAATTCCATAAAATTCATTGTTTTCGATTGGTAGGGGAGACTCTAGAAGAAGACGGCAGTGGCTTCCTGTATCACGCAGACGGCAGTGGCTTCCTGTATCATGCAGGTTGACATACGCCAAGCAGGCCGCAGGCAGCAGTTACAGCAAGCTGCGGAAGGACATGCTCAGTGTTTCAGTAGTGTCAGAATTGAAAGAAAGCTTCAAGACATCGGAAATTTGTCGTGTAGATTTTAAACAAATACATCCATTAAACAAAGGGTTGCTTTTTGGGACAGAAGTTCAGGAACGCTCTTGGGATTTCTTGGATGAGAAACTGCAGAAAAAGTGCCAAACAACATAACATGTCCAGCACAACGACATGGCTTGGCCACCAAGCGACAGGATGGACTTCGGAGTTGGTCTCGTGAGAATGCGCAGCTCTTCCGCCAGTATGTGGTTTTCGGCATCTCCAGCCTGGACAATTCGGCCAGGACGTTTCACGAACAGTTTTTATATTATTGTGTCTTGTCCAGAAGCTGTTTGCTGAATAGTGCATTGCGGAGATTTGCGGAGCAATATGGATTCTTCGACCAATCCTAGCACTGCAGACTCTTTCAGGAGCAGCTATCGAAATGCAAAAGCCACTGGCGTTGCCTTCATTGCATCCACTCGCAAAGCCATCCGGGATCGTGCTCAGCAGACTGCACAAGGAGCTTTGCATGAACCAGTAAGATGAGTTGTGTTTATTCATCCGGCCTTCAGTGTTGCTAAAGCAATTGAGTCATTCGCATATGACCAATCTGGAGTTGGAAGAAGAATCAGTCATGTCCTTTGCTACTGCTACCAGTAGCAAGTGCATACCTGGATTGATTGTGGTTGATTGGTGTTTATTTGAGGATGTTGAAAACAGTGGACCATGGCTATTAGGTTGGAGGCCATGTAGTAGAACTCCTCACGGGTCCTTGGAGGCGTCAAGGCCCGCGTCGCTGCTGGGCGCTCGCGTGCCCTGAAGACAGTGGACCAAGCGAAGGCCAAAGCCAACGAGGCCTTGGGACTGTCGTAAAGCCATTTAGAATCACATGGCTCATGTGTCATGTGTGTTCAACACTAAAGATTGAAGATGTGTCATGTGTGTGTAGGAAGATCCAGTCAATCAAAGAGAGACCCCTCGAAAAGAGTTCCAGCGTCATTCCCACGCTGAATGAACGCTTGATGGTGTTTGGATAGAGAAAGACTGCACAATTTGGTAGCAACCAATATTGATACAAACCTTGTGCATCTTTGTGCTCTTGATGTTTGGTGTTTCACTTGTTTTGTGGGATTCTTGGAGCATCACCATCTGATGCACGTTTCGTCCATTCGAGGCCAAGGACAAGGCCAGCGCCTTTGCCAAGGATGGCCACGTGCGCGCCACTGCTCTGGGCGTGGCAGGTGGCATGACCACGCTGGGAAGCACAGGTGCGCAGCCCGGTGGGCACCGAGCCTTTGGGCACCGAGCCTTGCTTGTTCAGTGTCCAAACAGGGACAGCCGCTGGAAGATACAGATATCTTTGGATGATCATGGATATGCACACAGATGTGTGTTCTCAGTGTTCTTGGAGACTTTCCTAAAGCATGCGACTTTGCAGATAAATGCAGAATGCTTGAAGATCAAGGCTAGAACTGACAAGAGCTTCCTGCGGTGGCTGAATGGGCATTCTTCTGGGGTCGATGGGCTACAATGCAAGGGTGTGCTTCAATCATTTAACCTGGCCTCACCCAGAAAGGCCGATTAAACTCGGCAATTTGGGCATCAAATGGTATGTGCTTGTCGTCCACTAGTTATGCTCTTCATTTTGGTGAATTAATATATTGAGAATTATGGAGATATGACTCATGCCTCAACAAAAACAAATATAATCAAATATATATATATATATCTCTTGCATATCCAGAAACTCTTATGCACCACTGCATCACCAGAGGTAAAGTTACAATCACCAAACCACAGAAGCTTGAAGCAGCAGGCCGTCAACCTTCGAGCAGGGTGTTTTAAAACAGATGCATCCTCCTTTGTTTGTTTTGGGTTTCACGATGCACTCAACTTGAACAAAAGAAATACAACGTGCACCTTTCATTTCCAATGACTCCACCGCCATTCCATTGCATACGCCTTATGCTTCATGCTTGTTCAGAAATGTCCTGTACATGCTGAACGCAGAGTATACCAACGCAAAGGGAAAAGCGCACACATCGTAAAGGTAAGTCACTAGAAAAAGTACTGGTCAAGCTACCTTCTTGCACCCGCGTTTGAACGTGCTCGCAGACTAATTTGTTATTTGTATGCATAGTGGCCCCAAGGGTTTCATTAAGACAGACATGGGTTATCTATATTTTGTACAGGTCTTTCACTTTCTCACACTTCATATGGACAAACCTCATGTAGCCCCCCAACATATGGAAAGGCGGTTGAGGTGCGACATGTTTGCATAAGTTGGTTTAAAGATGTTTGTAGTATTAAAGAAAATTGTTTTAACTCACCAATATACATGTACTTTCCGCAATTCCCGCCTTTTAGAATCAATGCTTGGATTCCTGCACAGGTGCTGCCACTGGCCTGTGTGCTGGCACTGCTGTTGGAGCTGCGGTGGGGGTGGTTCCAGCACTCTTCACCTTCGGACTCTCCATCCCTGTGGGAGCTGTGTTGGGAGGCAGCAGCTGCATGTTTGGTCATGGTGATGCTACGGATCCTGTGGTGTTGTTTTTTATTTGTTTTCCTGGATTGATTGTGATTGTGCGAAAGTGTAATGTTTGTATTCTAACCGTTGCAAAAAGTCGCACGCAAACTCTGTTTCCAATCGTGGCAAGGTGGTGCTGGGCTCTTCATGGGTACGGCCGAAGCTTGGATATAATTGGATTCGCAAGTGGACTGCACGCATTGCATGAGGACGAGCTGTATTTCATGCTGGGGAGTCTTCCAGTCTTATGATTTGAGTGGACCTTGCATGAACATTTGGACGTTTGAAGTAGCAACACACTGTAAAAGCAGAGGGCGAATGAGGAGTCAAGAGCTCGACAGTGTCCTTGTCACTGTGTAGATTCTACCCATTCATTGCCTTTCAACTTCAGCTCAGTGACTTAGTGTTGCCATGTGTTCCGTATGTTCCCTCCCTTGTTGAAAGTACCTTTTGTACCTTGGTGTTTGTTTACGCCAGCATAGACCCCAGACAGCACGGCCACACACTGGCAGCGGCAGCATGCAGCGGCACCAGCACCAGGCTACTAGTACAAAGCACACAGGCACCTCTTCGTACACTTGAAGAACCCCAATAGCGCGCTATCTAGGACTCAGCAAGTGGTTTTGGCTTTAAGTCTCCTTCCACGCTATTCTGTGAAGACCCTTGAGGTGGGTGCGACCGCAGGTGCCGTCAGTGGCGGAGCCGCCGGCTACGGCGCCTATGCGAAACGCGGGGAGATCCAGGTGAGAGATCTTGGCGGAAGATGGAAGGGAAAACCACCGCTTGAAAGGTGTACATATAATCAAAAAAGATGAAGAACTGAAAGAATTTAATTTTTGTTGGTTTTGTATTTTTGTATTACAAGGTTGCTTTCTGATGTTGCTGGTCTCATTTGGTGTCGTCGCCAAGCCTCAACTGTTTCACAAACACGTTTTTTCAGGAGCTCCGCAGCAAGACCGTGTCACGGATCTCCTCTGGCGTTGATGTGGTGAAGATTCGGGTTTGTGCTACTTCATACATTTTCATACCATGGTGATTTCCTAATTGAATTGTTTTGTCAATCTTTGTCATGTCAACTTAGCATCGCTAAAGTTTGAGATTGTAAGCTGTTCAAGTTTGAGTGCCCAGGGCAAGGCCACGGCCTCCGCCGAGTTCATCAAGGACAAGGCCGGTGATGGGAGAAAATCTGGATTGGTCTCGATCCTGGAACCCGGAGCTTGGAGGATTGGTGAAGTCGGACAACTAGTTTTGGAGAAATGCATAAACATTGTTGACACATGGCTAGTAGTATGTTAGCTAATTTGAGCCAATGGAAGAACTGACTGCATGTCGAAATGCAGACGCACCAGATGTGCCTGGTTATTCATGTGGGACCATAGTTGCAGGATGTTACAGGACTGAGCGTTGTTTCATCAGGCAACCTTGTTCAATCCGATGTTGCTTCATCAGAGGCATCTGCAGCACGTGCGCGCATGGTGGGAAAGAGCGCATGAATGGCAGGCTGGCGCGCGCTGGGCGGTACAACAAAATGGTGGTTGCGTCAAGAAAATCAATACAGTGTTTCAATTCGGGCAGTATTCTGGTGAAAACAGGTGGTCGCGAACAATATTGAGCATCATTGAACATTGACCTTTATTGTTCACGTGCAGGAAACTTGCAGTGACACTATGAACCATAGATATAGTGAGTGGAGCAAGTCAACAGAGATACTGTAATTGGTGTAACACGTTGTTTTTGGTGGTGCCAGTCATGATGAGAATCCTGCGATAACATCAACCTCATTCTCAGTCTATAACATGAATTTGCTTGGTGAGGATGGATGCCTTTGATGACCAAAACAGATTTTGCAGGCAGACTTCGATGTGTTTGGGAGATTTGATGGTTGCTTCTGTGTCGTCCAAAGTGGTCCTTGACGAGGTTTCGCTTGATCCGCTTGTACAGCCTTGTGGAGGACGGGGCGAAGTACAGTAGTTTGAAGGAATGCATGATACGGCAAGGTTTGTGGGGCCGCAAAAGTAGTATTTTGATTCTTAATCCGTTTGCTTTCCTTGTTGAAATAGCACCAAAGTTTGACTTGCCTTTTGCGCTCTCGGCATGTGTATTACCTAAGTTTGCATTTGTTTGGTTGGTCACCTTTGCTTGCAAAGGGTTGAAATCCCGCCTTGGGAGATGCAATGTTCAAGAATTAGAGCAAAACCAAATTGGAGACTGCAGTTAAGATGATCCAGCCCAGGAATAAGTTTTGCCCGTTGTCTCTTCCGGCGTGGGTCGGCGTGCTGATTCTGAGACGGTTTGGGCCTCTTGAGGTCAGCATGAGAGCAACTTGAGCTTCACAAGGCATGAGGCTACGTGAATGCTCCAATTCATTGCCATGCAAGGATTTCCGGTCTTTGCCTAATGTGCCAAATTAGACAGAACAGTTCTGCAAGCCCGTTCTACACAGGACCTTTTTGCTTTGCAAATGGATCGATTAACGCGCTGTCAGAAACAAAAGCGTGTCCTGCAACAATGGGAGCAGATTACATACTTGTAGTAACTATGAACTAGCTGATCCCGCATGCGTGACTACCTTATATCTTTGCACATCACTCCAAGCCCTACTGAGGAATTCAGAGGCCGCTTGTATATGTTGACTTTAATGAGACTCTTAGTTCAGCAAGCACGTGCTCGTGTTTGGCGTACTCAGCAAGAAGCTCTGCAAGGTTTCAAGTGGAAACTGGAAACCAGATGGAAGCAACATCTATGACGAGCCCAGTGTTTGCTGGGTTGTCCGTTTAACCTCGGAGCGTCATTGCCAGGACTCGACAGAGCCACTCAGGAAAGCCAAGGCGTCTTAACTCCACACTTGTCAAAGCATGCTTAAATTAAAGGGTTGTCTTTGGCAGCGGAAAAAGCATAATGTAAGGCCAGGGTCCGTTCAAAGGGATTCAAAGGCATCATTATTCAAGGTGCCCTTACCCTTACATGCTTTTGTTGTTATTCTATGTTTGACCACCACAAGCCTGTCATGCCGTGGCTGAAGAAAGGATAAAAAGATATGGAACCTGAGTGGTTTGGACGAAATGTCGTTTTTCTCAGGTGAAAAGCTTGAAGAAGAAGAAGGAGAAGCGAGCACTGGACCAGGCAGAATGTGCAGCTGAAGTCCAGCACCAAAGTCCATCACCTCGCCTGGAATGATGATGAATCATGTTCAAGTGTCTTTCCCTTTTCTCCCATAACGATTCCCATGTTTCACAGAGTTTCACGGGCTGCGCATCATGTTTTTGACTTCGTGTGATATTGGATAAGTCCAAAAGCACTACTAAATAGTTCGCAAGACTACATACGATATACTGTAGGTGCGATTGAGTATACAGAATATATACATCTAGTCTTATTTGGGTGAAGATTGCCCTTGCCAGGATGCTGCGGAGGCACCTGTGAAGAAGACTAGAAAGACAAACAAGGCCAGGAACAGCCAACATGAGAGTGCATGCGTGTGTGTGTGTGTGTGTAGTGAATCTCATTCCATCCACTGCCCAACGAAGACGGTGGTTTGAGATTGTGAAGCGAGAAGGGACGCTTTCTCGTGTACCTGCCGAGTGAACTGTTGATCAAGCTGTTCAATTTGATCGGTTTGTTTCCATGGTCCTTACATGTTTCCTCCCCTAAACCCACTTTCCTGCAGCTGAGCTCGTCACCGCACCGATTGTACAGATCGATTTCGAGGCCACTTGCGAACAATGTTCAACCATACTGTTGTCGCCGACTCACTCACCTTACGTTTCTCTCACCTTCCTTCTCAACTTGGGAACTGAGTTAACAGAAAACCAATGTCAGAGTGTAACCCTTGGAATCAGAGGGAGCCTTTCTGCTTTTCTTCCTTTTTGTTTTAAAGCAGGGGGACTGCCTGGCAGTCCAACCAAGAGGCCCTTATGAATAATCGATATGGATTCCGGACTTGGAATCCATGTGATGTTTGTAGTCGCACTCTCCACTAGTGACGAGGCTGGCGTCGGCTAGTTCACTGCAGTCACGCATTCCTCTTTTTTGGAGCCTGAAACTTGGAAATTGTGGACTTTAGGAATTTGTGCTTGAAGATGGCTGGACCCTCTTGCATACTACCTGGCTTCATCATGTGGGCTTCATTTTTCTCGGAGGCCTCGTCAGGGGCTGTTGGCGTGCTCAATATCCTGTGTGTGTCTCTCCCCGCGAGAGCCCGGAGTGAACCCAAAGTAGCGCCCTCCGTGGCGCCAGTCGAACTGGGGGGTGAAGTGGTTGCGCGCAAGCAGCAGCAGGAGTCCACAGCGGACGTGGATTGAGATGTGATAACTTGGTATCGGCCGGAGCAGGCTTTTATGCCAGAAGGTGTCCATAGCGGACGTAACGCCGCTACGCAAGGCGGAGTGGGCCACAGCGGCCGTAGCCTTTGAACTCAAGATCAAGTGGTCTCTGGTTGCCACGCACCTAGTGTGCACATTGCGCGCTCCACTCAAACACACGAAAGCAGAAGGTAACTTAAGACAAGAATCCAGCTTTGCAAGTGAAGCAGCCAGATACCTTTCTGAAGTACAATGGGCTCCCACCCAATCACACCGATTTAAACTCTTTACTGCGAGAGTCCTATCTTGCACAACAAAGTCAGCACGATGGTCGACTCCGACTTTGCACTGCAAGATCTCAACAGGGTCATTGGCTCACAAAAAGTATTGGGCCCGGCGATTGTCCAGCAGAGCTCATCAGATTGTTGCGCCATGACAATCGAGGCAAACTCCTTGACATATACATCAACTTTTACGGCAATGTATGTCTAGATAAGTCACAATTGGCAAACATAATATCGGTTCATAAAAGGCGACCCCCCCCAAAATGCAAAATTTCTGACCTATCGCATTGCTCCAAGTCCTGTACAAATTATTTGCTGCGATGATTAAGAACCGTATATTGCAAACTTGATCCCATGGGCACAAGCCAGTCGCATTGGCTTCAGACCAAAGAAATCCAATTCAGACGCCATAACTGCGCATAGATTCATGGACAATTCAGAACCAGCGGGGACTAATCTCATCATCGCGCTACTAGATGTGAAGCTGGCAGTGGGCAAAGTTGACAAACGAAACCTACTCGGGTATTGAGAATATCCGCTGGACGAATGGGCTCAATGTTCTGGAATAGGACGGAGATGCCCTCTATCACGCTATTCAGTTGTTCTCTCCTGGCAGCCATGTTCAGCGACGCCGCGACAATTCTCAACACGCCAAAACAACGAGGGCCAATCCCAGGCATCCATTTTTCAGAATTCTACACCGATGACAACATGCTGGTTTTTGGCGACTACTACTCGAAGAAATACAATCTCATAACCTCTACTATAACATATGGAAAATCATCATGCTTTGAATCCAACGCCATCAGAATCAACTTAAACGACTAGACACATCAGATCAAAGGATATCGGAGAGTTCTACGTGTACCACCCACAAGAAACTAGTGACATGGCACTGGCCCAACAAAGGCGCGCGTTTTTTGACCTTATCCTTTCATCCACCCCGTCACCCCCTTGATCGCCGAAAGTCTTCTCGCCGAAGGATCCCCGGCCCGGCCTTCAAGACTCTGTTGCTTCATTTTGGGTTCCGCTTCCCCCCTTCTAGAGACTCAGGTTCAAAACATACTGGAGAGATGAGGCGCTGATAGCTGGTGGCGGTAAGGCAGACTGAGCCGGATACCCACTGTACTCACGTCAGATTGTAAAGAAACCAGCGTAAAGGAGGCAGTTCCCTAGATTTCATTAGATTTCAGAATTTGCCAAAACGATAACAGTGATTGATTTTGGTGCTTTCTTGGCTCCACAAACCACTTTGGTAGCAGTAGTTGATTGAATTTGGTGTTTTCTTGGCGCCGCAGACCACTTTGGTAGAAGTATTTGATTGAATGTTGTGCTTTCTTGGCTCCACAAACCAGTTTGGTAGCAGTGTTTGTTTCTGTGATTCAGGAAGTACAGAGTGCACAAATCGAAAAGTGTACAACAACATCTCGTAGAAAGCCAAGCGCTACGAGGGTTTACACACACACACACCAATTTGGTGTTACTGTCGTTGGCTCAAGGAAAAGCCCGACGCGCTGGGCACCCCATGTCATAACCACAGGTTATGAGCCCAAGGTGACTTTTTTCTTTTTCCAAGTCCACCTTCCGCTGTCACGAGGACGGGGAAGTGTTGGTCCCCATGGAACAACGTCGACGCCGGCAGCTGCGCTCGCGAGAGCGGAAAGAGGCGGCAGCTCCACCGGTGGAGATTGGTGTGGCTGACCCCCGGTTGGATGCGCTCATCGAGGAGGAAATGCAGGGCAAGGCCATGAGGGCGCAATCAATGCCTGTGAGAGCAGCTGAGATGAAGCGGCTGGGCGGCGCTGCTGGGGTTGAATTGGGCCAGGGAGGCCCTCCAATGGTGGCTGCATCGAGTGGTCACCAAGGACAACAAGAAGTTCGACAGTTGCTGAGTGACCCAAGAGGCCAAGCGATGGGACTTGGGCATTTGCAGGAGGCAGTTCGGCAGTCATTTGAAGTGTTGCAACATGCTCTTCAAAGGCCAAGTTCCCAGCCGACCCTACTGGATCCTCTTCTTCGGCCCGGCGATCAGGGAGGTCACGCCGGTACCGGATGTGGAGTTCTCCCAGGGCACGGGCTGGCGGCAGGCACTCCTTTGCGGCAGAGCGGGGTGGAAACGGAGCGCATGGGAGCTTCACCTTACATGGCTGGAGCGGGACGTGATGACCTACATCCTCGGGTGCTGGAGCCTTATCCTACCACTCCGGTGGGACCATTGGGGACGGTGAATCCCTTCTGGAGCGCTTCGGTGCAGCAAGCGGCCAAGGGTGAGTCATATGTTCGTGAATCGGAGGTGGCCAGAGGCCAACATGCTGCACCAAGTCCAGGTCTGGGACATGTTGAACGTCTTCGAGAACGCATCTTGAGGGAGGCCGAGGAGACCTTTGCTCGGTGAAGAAGATGACGGACGCTGGAGATTCGGCATCATTTACCTCGGTGCGGGGCCGCCGATGTGATTGCCCCTCCTTCGAAATTAATGGGGCTGCAAGCTTGGGCGTTCTGCACACCAGCCACTGGGCTCCTGCATTAATGCAGCTACGGCTTGCGCGGCGCAAAACAAGCTCACACACACAAAGCGACAATAGGCGCCCCAAGGTTGCTGTAGTGAGGTTTAGTATGGTTTGGCTCTGTCCTGTTTGTTCCCTTCCATCTGATTCCTCTTTCGCGTGCAATCACACTGTCCTTTTCCTTTTCATTTTTCTTTTCATGTTGTTCCCGCCTTCAAACCTGGTCATCGTTCTTTCGCGCGGGCATTCGTTTGGCCCTTGGCGTGCCCGTGCGCATTCGCAATGAAACCGGGTTGAAAGGCGCCCCACATTTCGTTAGGTCGGGCTCATCAGTTGTGCCCCTTCATTTGCCTTCCTCTTCATGCCCTCCACACGCTTGTTCACGTGGTTCTTCATGTCTTTCCTTCCGATGCGCGTTCAGGTGTCCTTAAGGCGCGCGCGTACGCTTTCACGCCGCCTATCGGGAGAGATGCATTTCTCCCGAATCCACATATAGTCACACTCCTCTAGGCTGGTTTGTTCATGTGGTCTGCAGACATGCACTTGTCGGCTAGTTCACTGCAGTCACGCGTTCCCTTATGGAGCTTTGAACTTTTTGACTTCACAAACATGTACCAGATGGTTAAGCCGGCTTGCACGCTGCCTGGATTCCTTGGGTTTCTTTCTTGTCCAAGGCCTCTTCAGGGCTTGGCGCAATCAAATCGAACGCTTAGTATCTTGAATGTAGCCCTTGGAATCAGATGTTGAGACCGTCTTGCATACTACCTCTTGTGATTAGTTTTTTTGCCCGACGCCTCTTCAGAGCTTGGCGCAATCAAATCGAACCCTCAATACCTGGGGTGTGTGTGTGTGTGTCAACCCCTGTTCCAAAGGGTGCTGCTTGATAAACAGGGGGACGGGACACCTCTGGCATTTCCCGTCCAACGAAGAGGATGCCAGCAGGTGCTGATGCAGTGGGGGACGCCCCACTGTGTACCTGTTCCATGAACTGTTGCTTACGCTGTCCAATCTTTCCTTTTTGGTTCCATGCTGGTTCACGCTACTTCCCCTAAACCCTTTCCTTTGCCGCTCGCGCGCGCTGCCGTCGCACCACTGCAGATGAGAAACTTCAATGTTAAAACACCTTCAAGTCTCTGGACCTTTCACCATGCCGTTCCATCGCCTTCCTTCTCATCGTGGGAATTGATTAAACAGCAAACCAATGTCAGAGTGTGAGCCGCTCAGCCGTCCCACTTGGGTGCTGGGTGTGATCCTCCGCAAGGAGGCGCCGTTTTCATACCGGAAATCATTCAATGGATGTCTTACTGCGCTTGGACTTCCACCGTTTCATAACTGAATTAACTGATCCAACAGCCGTCGGGCTTAAAAACGAATTTGACAGCCGCCCCGGGCTTAAAAACGGAGTTCACCCCACTTGAGGCAGGGCTCCCAACCCCCCCCCGCTGGGTTCTACTCCCCACCCAATTAGGGCAACACAGGGAAATGGTACTCGACACACTTGTGTGTCGGTGCCTTTCCCTTTGTTGTTCCTGTTCTAGTCTTCTCTACCCGGGCGGTCTAAGACTAAAGTCCCGCTCCCTAACTATTGCATTTAATTCGCCTCGGCTAAGTAGTCAGTAATTCTAGAGTGCTAAGTAGTCATACACACACACGGACACACACATGCTACATACACCCCCTCCCTGCCCCCCCCTTTCTTTCTTACGCTTTCGGTCGTTTCTTGGGCTTTCTCTCAGGCTTGTTAGGTTGTTCTTGAGGCTCGTTTCCCTGCCCCACTCAAGGGCTAAGTATTCACTTTTTTCTACACCTATCTTTCTCTCTTGCCCTCTTAGCGCTGCTCTTTCTGCGTTTCTTTCTTTTGTTTCTAAGGCTTTTTAGGTGCCTATTCAGGTCGTTCGCACGAGCGCCGCAAAGCGGCACCGTGTGTGTGTGTGTGTCAACTCCTGTTCCAAAGGGTGCTGCTTGATAAACAGGGGGACGGGACACCTCTGGCATTTCCCGTCCAACGAAGAGGATGCCAGCAGGTGCTGATGCAGTGGGGGACGCCCCACTGTGTACCTGTTCCATGAACTGTTGCTTACGCTGTCCAATCTTTCCTCTTTGGTTCCATGGTGGTTCACGCTACTTCCCCTAAACCCTTTCCTTTGCCGCTCGCGCGCGCTGCCGTCGCACCACTGCAGATGAGAAACTTCAATGTTGAAACACCCTCAAGTCTTTGGACCTTTCACCATGCCGTTCCATCGCCTTCCTTCTCATCGTGGGAATTGAGTAAACAGCAAACCAATGTCAGAGTGTGTGTGTACCCTTGGAATCACAGGCATCCTTTCGGATTGTTTTTGCTTTGGATTTTTACAGCAGGGGAGTGCGGCGTGATTGTCGGACCGCGCTCAACGAAGCTACCACAATCACGGGATACCGAGTCTGATCAACTCGGCGTACCTGCAAGTTTTTAATCTTTGGTAAAGTGCTAGTGAGCTCCGCAGACTTGCACGCTACGACGTCAACCTGTCGCTTCGCTTCCGACCTACGCTTTGGGCCACCATTCCTCTTGAAGACCTCCAGGATCCAGGGGTTCGTACTTGTATTCTTAGGAAATGGAACCCTAGGCCGGCGTGTGGCGCCGCTGTCAAGTCAGTATGCATATCCATAAGTGTGTGCGCACGCGCGCGCGCGCGCGTCTGTGCGCGTGGAACGGAATATCAACAACAAGTCACGACCATGGACAACGCCAATGAGAGGATTGCAGGAATGCAGGTGACTGAAAGGAGAAGCGCCAAGATAGTCACATCCAAATCCGACCACAAAGCTACGGTTTTGCAGACTGTCGGAATGAAGAACACTGGACTTGGAACAAATTCCTCGTATACCAGGCCGCGCACGAAGGTAAGAACTCAGGCAGCCACGAAACGCTACAAAGACGGACTCATTGCTGCAGGCGAAAAACAGGAAAGCTTGACGATGAGACTGTCAAGTGACAAGAGGCTGGCGTTCTGGAGCTCGTGAACCACACTCATTCACTCAATCCTTCATTCAATTGCTCGTTCCCTTACGTACCACCTGTCCAAAAATGTGTCTTCAATCAACCAACATTCCAAAATCCTGATTTTACAACAGTCTTCAGTGTGCCGCCTCCAATTGTCTCACTGTCCCTGTCCATATCAAATAAGCGGCTTGGGACTTGAGTATCCATTATGATTCAAGAACAGTGTATTTCAACGATCATGTATATATATATAAATCTATATCTCTATTTCTCTATCTATGGAAGTATATTTTTGATGAAATACGAATATTAAAACCACAGCATTGGAAAATTGCACATATCAAGCTTTCCTTACAAATAAGCACATGGTAGTGGAGAGATAGCGGAGGAGGCCAGACGGCTTGTGCTTTGAAGCGGGTAGATGACGATGATGACACTGATGAAAAATGAAGACGATAGGATGTTTGTTGGTATTGCCGTACGCCGGCTTCCAACA
>CAXAMN010003492.1:352066-373382 GCA_963970005.1 Durusdinium trenchii
CACATCCACAAACACACAATCACAAACACACAGCCACAAACACACAACCTACTACTGTTAGTACTACTACCACTACCACTACTACTATTAATAATTGTAGTATATAATTAGTGTTTTTACAATTATAGTAATAACAATAATACTACTATTATTACTAGTACTAGTACTAGTACTACTACTACTGTAGCACTGTAGTAGTAGTAGTAGAAGTAGAAGTAGTGGTAGTAGTAGTAGTAGTGGTAGTAGTGGTAGTAGTAGTCGTAGTAGTAGTAGTAGTAGTACCACCACTACTCCTACTACGGCCCCGGAAGTTTCCAAGGTTCGGGCCCCGAAGGTCGGGCCCCGATCTGTGCGCTGCTATTTCTACTACTACCGGAGCTACTACTGCTGCTACTACTGCTCGGGCCCCGGAAGTTTCCCAGCTTTGGGCCGCCCAGTACGACTACTACTGAAATGATCTGAGTTGTATTATTAGTTGGGCACAGGTCTCCTGATGAAAGCATTCGCTTCGGACAAAACAGTAAGACTTGGCGCTGAAGGACTTGTGCTATGGGCTGAAATACACAACGAGGGTGATGTCAACGTGGCTGTTTTGAAATGTCATGGTGGGGATCACTCGAAGTAAAGTAAGGATATAAATAGTTTAAATATACATTTAAATATATCCAATATATTAATATTGATATTTAATATGTTTTTATTGGTATTCCTACGCTGGGCTCGGAGCACTGTGAGCTGCCGGTCAATGGTCAGCTCGGTGCTGAACGCGCAACTGACAAGAGCATGATGCGAATAGTCGACCAATGAAAGTATTTCCTTTCAGTCAATCCTTATTCGGCAGAATTCTTTACGATGCGTGATTTAGGCCAGGAAACACTCTTACATCATTCACTGTACAAGCCTGGGCAGGATCAGAGATCGATGGTCAAATTTCCTTTACAACCTTTAAGAAAATGCAATTCAAAATAACGATTTTGAATTTGCCAAACCAGAAAACGTCAACAAGTTCAATCTTGCCACACTCGATGCTGGATCCTTTTCCAAGCCCTGCAGTTTTTGGCTCGAAAAGTTTCGCTGCAACGGGAATGCTACATTGATTGTTGGTCGAACTCTGAGCTTAGGTTTAGGTGGTGGAAGGTGGGTGACAACTCGGCCAATTGTCAAATTGACAAGACTTGAATGTCTTTCCACTGTTTACAATTCAATACTAAAATGACAATGGCAAGCTTGCGAATTGAAACCTTCACTGTTTATTTGCAAAATCAACAACAGGTTCGATCCATTTGATGTGAATCCTTTTCAGAGCAGTATCTCTTGAGAGTAACCGTTGGAGTCTGGAACTTCTCTGCCCTTACTTACATTTTACGTCGAACGTCACCCCTAGCCTGTGCCACTGCCTTGATCAACGATCCAAGTTGTGCTTCTATACTCTCATGTTCCTCCAACAAGGCACTGGCCAAGTTCTCCCTATGGAGGGGTTTCCGCGACGCTGGCACCCGTTTTAAACGGGCCCCAAAGAGAAGACCACCGGTCAGGGCATCGTTGGTTGCTTCACTCGCATTTGGCCGCTGAGTGCTTTACTCATTCTGGTTGTTCAGCACCAACCAAGCCCAAGCTAGATTGATTTAAGTCGAGTGTACGTACGCATTGTCCGAATCATGCAAGAAAGCGAGTCAACATGCAGGTCATGATATATCAATGAAAACGTGCAAATGGCAACAATTCTAAAGCTTGAATATATATATATATATAGATCTCAACTCAACATGACCCACATCTGAGTGCCAATGGCTTTCACTAGCTGCATGGTCTTCCACACCCCTGGCAGCACAACATTCCTATTCAAACTCTTGAGCGATCAGACCAAAGAGCACTGCGTGAGAGGATTTCGAGGGAGAACATCGACACAACACCGACAACAATAGTCGCCCTCGCCTGGGGCATTTGGAAGTCCTCGCGCAGGAGCACTTCCACACGCGACTGCAAGAGGGCCTTCGCCCTCTCGGAGGCTCGGAGCTGTTCGCTTTGCGCCTCACCGGCCGCGGCCGCGGACGTAGCTCAGGCGACAACATGTGACAACATGTCACATGGAATATATGTATATATATATAGTATATAGTATATGTATACGGTTTTTTTTACATATACACAGTATACGCACTCTTTCCATCTTTCCCCCTACTCCCATTTCAGCCTCCTACTTGTCTCTTCTCCTTTTAGTGTGAACCTGTAGGTTTGGAGAACAACGTCAAAAGTTCCACACTTGCTGTGAACCTGCAGCTCGGACTTCAACTGTTCCTGAGACAGCTTGCCAAAAAAGGAAAAAGGCACTTTTTAGGGGTGTCCTTACCTTCTTCTTTTCCTTCAAAGGCTGTTCGAAGGGCTTGACACTATATCCAAGGCCATGACCTACGGATTGTCTCTGAGCAAGTTCACATCAGTTTTTCTGGGTATCCAACAACTGTTTCTTCCGCTTGGCGACTGCGCTGTCCTGCAAGTCCACCGGTCCATGCCCGAAGCGAGGCAAACTCACACCGAGATGAGTATGCAGTAGGCCAGTGTTTTTGACTTGGTTAGCCTCACGGCCTTGGCTCCAATCGTCCTTGTTCTCGCAGGCGCTCCGACATGATGCGCAGCGCGCGCACAATTACTCTGTTTGCACCTGGTGCTCAAGCAAGGCCTTGGCTTGTGTAGTGCAAAAACACTCCAGCTCGAGCCTTGCAGAGATTGCAGTCGGGCCTCGAGGAAATCTGATGAAACATCAAGAGTCCGTGCATATGGGGAAGCCCTGGGGAACTCACCAGTAGCTCATTCACACCTGCAAGAAGCACACGTCATTTGCAAGACAACTCTTGAACTTTCATAGTTTTATTGCTGTGGCTCCTCTATATGACGAATTGGCAACAATTCCAATCTCTATGCTAAGAAATCCCCCACCCCAGCACAAGCGGATGCAATTGTTGAAAAGGTTGGAATTTCTCGTCATCCACTACAAGGTAGTTGTGACACGCAAGGGACCGCAATGCCTGCAGCTTGCACTTCCTGTGCTTCTTGCGCGGGAACTGCTTTTGCTGGCACACGTGGCCGCAGCAGCTGCCTCGGGCCGCAGCGCACTTCAAAGAGTGACAGCACAAAGGTCGCTGTATGCTATGAGGTGCAAGGAAATGTTTATCTGCGGTTCCAAAATTAATCATCTCAGGCAAGCACTGACTATGCTCTTGATGGAATGCAGTCATCCTAAGTGCAGAAAAGAGAGAGAGAGAGAGAGCGAGAGATAGAGAAAAACAAATGTGAGCAACTTGACGAGGATAAACCTCCCACAATGGCTGCTTTTGACTCCAAACGTTTGTCGAGCCAAGCATCATTTCAGCACAGGTAGCGCGACCCTCGTCCAAGGATTGGCATCCTCCAAACGAAGGGATGCTCCAAGCTCACCGGGAATAACTGTTCAAACCGCAGTCTCCAAAGGTCCACTGTTCATCATCAATGGATGTTGCAAAACACATCCCTGAACGTCCAAAAGAATGAACAAAGTGGACGCGGACCCAACCTTGAAGCCGCCTCAGGAGCTCATCGGCATAAAGCCCACTTGCCGCCGCTGTGGAGGCGTAGGGCGACTGCAGGCCTGCGCTGCACCAACCAACTGGCGACCTTTCGTCTGGTAATAAACAAGAAAAGTGCTTGCCTGAGGCCAGCTGTCCAGCATAGCTAGCAATCGGCATCATCACTTGCCTCGGCCAGCATTCGATTGCGTTGTGCTTAATATGAGAGAGAGAGAGAGAAAGATTGACCCACAAAAGCAGCAAGCAGTGAGATGGACACAGCCCCTTAAACAAAAAGCAAATGCATCTGAGTACATCACGCGAGAGCATCCCTCTCTTCATGGAGGTGACACCTTGGCTCACTTCAGAGTGCTCGCCCCACATCTTCCATCGGAAGCTCAGCATCGTGTGCGAGAACTGGAAAAGCAAAAAAAACATCTGCGAGCTCGAGTTCAAATTAAATCGACTTCTCCGAAGCAGGGGAGAGGGAGTAGAAACTGCTCTTCTAGAAAATTTGCTCTCATCATGAAAACGAAACAGCCAACATGTTCCATGCCTGCAGTTCGGGCTTCTGTGTGGAAAGAAATGATTGGAATAATGTATATTTGAAACATACAAGTTATGACATAATGACTACATAGGAAGATGTGCCATTCTCCTTAAAATAGTGTCACACTTCCGTTCCCGCGAGCTGTCTTCAGTGCCAAAGTTTAGGGACTTGCATTGCGGGCTTGTCTTCAAAATTTTTAAAACCCAAACCATTAAACCTCAACCCAGCTCATCCGGGCTAGACTCTTGGTGGCTTTCACATGCTTTTACTGACCTAAGAGCAGGGCTCACCCAGCAGCTGTGAGAGCTGATCAACATCTTGGGCCTCAAACGTTGTTTCAAGCAAGGGCAATCTCATGGCAACTGTTGATTATGTTGGACATGGAGCGGATAGTGTGCCACAGATCGAATGCACATGATTTCAAACACCCTAGGTTGCTTCCCTTAAGGCTCCGGCGAAAAGGGCAACGTCCATGTCTGGACCTCATTGTTTTATTGTTGTTTTAACGGACAAGCGAGTGAGCTCTCAATAACAAAGGTTTCGCTCGCCAGAGCCCTCGTCAGCATGGTCAAGCTAGTCAACTGGTCAATGGGTCCAGAAACTAGGTAGCCAAGGCACTATGCCTCGAAGCTGTGAACTTCTTTAGCCGACACTGCTGCGGGGTTAGTCAGTGCAAAATCGCCAAAGCTCGTCGCAGAAGCTCTTGTTGAAGAGTCCCAATAATACAATGAAAGGGATAAAGTGCAAAGACAAAACAGCTCACACAAGCTGCAGCAGCAGAGCTTGTTTTGCAAACCCTTCAAGCAAATGGAAGATATAGGATGATACAGCTCTAAAAATATCTGCTTGGAGGAGTCAAATGACTCTTTGCCACTCAACCTGTCGATGAATGGTTCCATCCTTGGCTACAGACTCATGTGGACATTTTGGCCGCTAGGGCCGCTAGCGTCGCCATTTTGACTGATGAACAAGGCTCTGCTTCCTCCTTAAACTCTGTGACGTCCACCTCCCCAGATTTAATAAAGTTCTCCGGCCTCACGACCACATCTCCAGGCATATCTGACAAATCAAATCTCATACGACTTGGAATCCTAGGAAATGAGGAAACTGAAATCGCGCTAAATCTCAGGCGTCGCACTTAAGCTTCGGCAAAAAGCGCTGGTTCAGCGGGTCTCCAATCTGCCGGTCAAGCATGAAGAACCCCCTGGCAGGCTCTCACGTGCTCTTGACGGGTCGGAAACTGCCTCAAGGGGACGTCGCACAATCCAGTTCAAGAACAGATTGACAATTCCGAAGCCTTCTGCTAAGATCGTTCTGTTGGAGCACCACATGAAGCAACTCCAAGGATTTGGGTAGTGCCTTCGGCCGACATCTTCTCAAAAGAGCGAGACACGAGATCTTTCTTCCGCTTTACCTTCGCAGATCCTTCTGGTCTGGCCCAGCCTTGGAGATGAGATCCATCCCGTCATCTCCGATTTTGTTCCCGAAGAGATCCAATGATAGATCTTTCACCTCATTGCATCTGCAATGGCATCTGCAATCATTCCCATCACCGGATGGAAATCACATCTTTCAAATGCATCTGACCATCGGCAAATTCGGGGCCTGTGGCGGAATCGCTTCTGCCAGTGCAGCTGCGCCAGCTGCTCCTCAAACTCTACAAGATCACATCTTGACATATCTCGACCAATGTTTTGATGCGCTGAGGTTCAAAAGTCACGTTTTTGCATAAACAGTTTCTAGCAAAATCGCAACACACTGGGCACGAAGCCCATCTTCATGCCAGAAAATCCCAAGCTAAGTACCTCCAGGGGGGCAATCGGCTGGATCGGCGAAGGGGTCAAGTAATCGAAAAACTCTACTTCCAACCGCATGTCCAGGCCTCAACAGATTTTGGGATCGACGCAGCAATGGCTTTGACCTGAAGTCTGAGACAACAGTCAAAATTTGACGCAGCGGATGCATCTTTGAATGGTAAGAAGTAGGGACTGAGTGGCAGAATCAGCTTAAGCCTCCAACCCCTGCCAGCGTCAAGCGATTCCGGGACAGGTTCAACTTCAGCACCTACCCGTACGGAGGCCATACCAGGGATCTGCAAAGACAAATGAAAGCCTCCACCCTAGTAGCGATGGCCTCCAACCTAATAGCGATGGCCTCCAATCTAATGACGATGAAAGGTCTCAACAGCCTTCAAGTTCTTTGGAATCTTGCTTGCCAAGGCCTCACAACGAGCTTTGAGGTGTTCTAGGTGTCAACTGCAACATGTTGTGCCTTGACGCCCTCCGGTCCAATACCATTGCCGGTGATGTCCAGCTCAAGTGCCTTCTTGAAGACTGTGTCGAAGGCACGGCAAAACTATCAAAGAGTGACAAACCGTCAAAAAAGGTGCAATTTGCTAGCAGTACAATGTAGTAAACATTTGCTTGCCAAGCTCCTCACCTCTAACTTGGGACTGATGACCTGCAAAGTGAAACAGCAGTTCACCTATCTTCAGGTCTACTTGGCCTCACGCCTGCGCCAAGGTCTTTGCTCCAGCGGGGCCAAGTCCATGGAAGCCAATGTTCACCACACCACTCTGTCAGGCATTGCAGTCAGGCATTGCAGTCAGGCATTGCAGGGAACATGCAGAGTCCATAGTGCACGGCCAGTGCACTATAAGAAAACACTAGAAAATACAACACAGCAACAAGCGACTCTCAACACAATTGGCTCTTCAAGAGTTCAAATTTCTAACACATCGAATCCTTTCCTTTTTATGAACCTGGCACAGCGGAATTAGAATGAATTGTCCTTCGGAGGGGTCCTAACTATGAATGAATTTCAAGGATCTCTGATCCAAGAGTCTTTGCCAAGGTGGTGGAAGAATTGACACCAAAGAAGCAACAACTTTGCAAATCAAGCACCGAGGAAAATGAAAGTGGCACAAAGCAATTGCAAGGAAATCTTGTTCACGCACATTCCACATCTTGGCCAGTTCGCCTCTTGCACTAGGTTTGGGCAACAAGCTCATGGACTGTCAGTGTCCAGAAACACTTCCTTCAGGATCCATGAAGGATTGCCTTGGGCACCCTTTACGCACGAAAAGAATGACATTCTAAATCTATCCAAATCTGATAAATTCCTGGTGAGACTTCCCTGTCAAGGTTTTGTACCTTCTGGGGTCCGCCACCCCTTTGGATCCTTCAGCTTGGTTCCAGCACCACCAAGAAATTCCAAGACAAGGTTCGGCAGCACTGCTCCACAGTGACCTCCGGCCCTAGGCGCGGCACGATGAGATCTCCGTGTTGTAAAGATGCCAAATCATCTAAAATCAATCGTTGAGGCTCGGTGCCTTCCCTCACCCGCCAAAGGCCTTTGGATGTGAGGCATAGAAGCCAAAAGACACCACCCTCAGAGGCAATGCAGAAGTGGTCTCTATCCACCATGTTTGTTAGGCTCTTCTCCAAGAAAGGCTGATGCCTGGAGCCTACCAGTAGAGGCTTTCCAGCTAAAGACACTGGGCCTATCCGATTCTCGGGCACTTTCTCACCCCAAATCTCCAAGCAGACAACTGGAGGAGCATTGACATTCGCATTTCCACTTTCAGCCTCTCTGACCTGAACATGTCCGCTTTCCACCCATGCTGCACCCACACTTCGCTCTCTTGTGCGACGTGTGCCCCTTGCAGAGTAGGCATATGGGCTCGAAGGAAGGGCCCTATGACCCATCACTGGCGTAGGAGGGACCAGGCTACCTGTGTAGCTACGAACTACCTGGCCAGGTTGGCTTTTCACATTGTCATGGAATTTGAATCTAATCAACAGCTGCTTACCGTACAAAAGCCCAATCTCTGCCCCATGCCGCAGTGAGTAGGCCGTCTTTGGGGTCACTGCCTGGCCATCCAAGGCGACTGGACCGCTGCCTTGAGCTGTAAGCCACGGGCTGTAGTCACCATCCCGCCATGCCACCTCAAAGGCATTGCGAGAAACACAAGTGCGCATCTTTCCATCCGGCAGCCAAGCTTCAAAGAGCTCTGGTTGCTGCCCACGACCCACAGCTACGACGAAGGCACCGCCTTCCATCCTCAGAGGCTTCAAGGGCAAACGCCGCTGCTCATCTGAGAGCTCAAAGCTTCCAGTTGCCAGCGTAACCTCCAAGAAGTAAGGTGAATCCAAGTTGTAAATCACTGGACTTACTTGACTGGACTCGCAGTGACTGGGTGTCAATGGTGCCTTTGCTTCTTCTCGCAAAGGAAAGGGTGTCGGCACCTGTGGTGCTACAGATCTTTGTACCTTTTGCACACTCGGCTGAGTCGCTCTATGTTTGCTTGAAGCTTCAGGCTTCCGCTCCGTCTGGATGCTGGTGAAATCTTGACCAGCAGGAAACCTTTCGGAAAGAGAGCGAAGCGTTCGGACAATCTCCACCGAACTGGGTCGCTGCTTCTCATCTGTGGCATTGACTCCCCGGATTGCTAGCCGAGCAATTTCCTGAGCCAACTCCAACGGCCATGGCCCTGCTGTTTGGTCAAGGGCTTGTAAACATCTCTCCTCAGCCCCAGGAGTTCCTGGTGAGACTGCCTCTTGGATGGGATAAGTGAGGCCACTTGGTGCTTTTGAGTTGGTTGCAGAGGGGTCAAGGCCCAACAGGACTTCCAGCATCACCATGCAAAAGGAATAGGCCTCGCTTGCCTCGCTCACCCGGCCAGTGCGCTCATACACTGGACATCGATATCCAGGCGTCCCCGAGGCAAAGCGCACATCTACATGGTTGGCACCTGCATAGCTCGAGCAGCAGCTCAACCCAAAGTCTGCAAGCTTTGCTGTGCCATGGCGATCCATCAAAATGTTGGCCGACTTGATGTCTCGATGAAAGGCCTTTGGGTTGGAGTTATGGAGGTGTGACAAACCGCTGGCAGCGTCCAGGCACACGGAGACACGGTCATACCACAGGAATGGCTTGGGATTGGAGGATCGGCTTTTGTGAAGCCTTCGGAAAAGATCACCACCAGCCAGCAGCTCGTAGACTAAGTACCGGAAATCTCCGTGGCTGCCCCAGCCCAGGAGCGTCACTAAGTTGGGATGTCGAAACTTGCTCAACATCAGTACCTCCTCATCAAAACCGGCATCTTGAGGAGAATCCCCAGCTCGAGTCACAGCAGCCAAGTCGATGGCCTTCACGGCCACTTGAGATCCATCTTTCAACTCAGCCTTGTATACAGCTCCGTGCTTGCCAGATCCTAACCTTTTGGAATGGCTCCAATTGTCTGTGGCTGCTGTCAAGTCTGAGTGTGAATACTCCAAAGAGACTGCCCTGAGTTGCGCTGAAGCTTGACCTCCTTGTGCCAATCTTGAAGACGCAGAAGCCATCCGAGCCTTTGAGGCAGCAACAGGAGTTCCAACATTTCCCACCTTCACCACTCGTGCACCAGTTCCAGCTGTGTCTCCTGCAGCAGCCGGCACTGAAATCAGCGTTGCAGCAGGATTGGCCCCAGCTCGGCGGATGGGACTTGATCCACCGGAAGCACCGGATACAACACTGGAAGTGACTGAAGTGACATTGGCCACACTGCAAGCGGTTGTCACGCTCGCAGATGTGACTGGAATTGGCTTCTTCACGGTCACTACCGTCGTAGATGGACCAGATGGACCTCGAGCGCGGAGGAGGGGACCAGCTGCGGCATCACCGCCACCAAGCGGTGCATAGGAGATGCTTGGAGCGACCAGCATCGAAGCTCCGCTGACTCCGTTGACTCCGTTGGCGAGCGATTGGCTGGATCGGCTTGATCGCAGCACTTGAATCGATGTCTGCCCGGGTCCCATCTAGACACCGGCACCAGGCCCTCCACATGGAGCCAAAATTGGCTGCAATACCAAAGCTCGATATCTGGACTCATGTCCAAAAGACTGGTGCAATGATTCGTAAGACATCTTACGACTTGTCATGGAGGCAATGTTACTGGCACCATAGAACCACTTGCACTCGGCCTGGCCAAGTAGCGCCTCAGCTCTAAGGGTGTCTCCTCGCTTGCAGGCGGCCGCCAGCTCCTGGCCATCCCAAATTTCTGCGATCTTCCCCTAATATCAGAAATGGTTGTGGTTGAATCAGGTGTTATTTTTTTGCTTCCGTCCCCAACAAGCAAAGCTCAAGATGTCTCATTGCGTGTTTGTCCTTCTCATCAGCCACAGCAACGCAAAGAGAAAAGAGAACTTATTCATCATATACATGTTTTACATGAGTTCAGTGGCTACCAATACTTGCAGGTTCCACTCCTATCTAGTGTTGACGTTGCAAAGCTACCAGTTCAGCGATTATTATCATTCGCACAGCGGAAAGAGGAGCATGATAGTTTTCCTTTCTATGAGCGCACCTTCGGCGGCAAAGCAAGCTCTTAATCCACCAAAAAAAGGCGTTTTGCCCTATCCAAAGGCCTCAGTGGTGTTGGCAGCCAGCATGTCTTTCCGCGGCACCGGCAGGCGCCGGCCTTCAAAGCTCTTTTCAAAGTCCTGCATGAATGTTTGAGAATTGGCAACTGCCCTGGCAAGTCCGACTAAAACCTCCTCCGGCACTTGTAGAAAAGCTTGTCAAAGAAAAACTTTCATGGTATCGGTACCTCACACATTCCGGTCTCCTCCCGTGCAACCAAGGGGAATTGGCTAGGAGGCGCTGGTCGCCTAGTGCCGAAGTTCCGGATGGCCTGAAAAATGCGGTGCTTCCTGAAACCGCCCATTGGATCTTGCCAAGGTCGAGGCCTGCTGTGCCGGCACTCCAAGGTAAAGGTCGATGTCCTTGATAAATCTTGACAAAGAAAAACTACTGATGTATGCTACACCACGCCTCTCCCCCAGCGAGAAGCCTCTCCATATGGTTGTGGCGCTTCGTCACCTCAGGATGTCCAATCACACCTGTTATCTGAAGGAAATCGCCTGAGCTTTTGACCAAGTTGTTCTCGGCAATGTCAGCGTACTCAACCATGGCATCCCGCACGCCCTTTGCAGACTCCTCAAAGCCATACCTTCAAAGGCTCTTTGCCGAACGTGACGTCCGAAACAGACTTTGGGCTCGCTTCAGGCCTCAAGCTACAGATCACAGAAACAGTTACACCACAAAAAGGGCTGCCTTGCCACCAATGGCTTTTGCAGCTCCAGAAGGAATGCTTCCCGTTCTTCTGCAGCTTGCAAAGCAGCGACGCTGCCTCCTGCCTTGCACCACATGTTTTACCGGGGAACAGGGAACAATCATCTTTCCAAGATGTACTCGAAAGAATGACACCATTTTGTCCAAATAGTCTCAATCTTCTGCTTCAAAGTTGAGTCTTAAAATCGGAGCGCTGGCCCAACAAACAGGTGTCATCCGCTTTTTGTCCGAAGGAAGAACGTTTACTAGCCTCATGCGTACTGGTGTCTTTACATTCACATACATTCCGGTCGCATTTGAAGCTCTTCTACAGTCGTTTCGTGTGGCAGGGCAGCACAAAATAATTGAAACGTTTTGGAAGTGCGAAAGGACTTGGAAAGGAAAAAATGCCCGTGTCCACTTGGGTCTGATCTTTTGCACTCCGTGGCAATCGCATCTTGTGGCTGCAGGTTTTTCAAAAGCACCAGCCTTGATTTTCTGGGCAAACCGTCTCAACTCAGGAGCTTTCTGCTGGTATGCCTGCCACATGGATTTCAGCAAAGCCCAGGAATGGAATGCTGAGGGTGGCTTGCTCGTTATCAGCGCACCTGGATGATTTCATCCTGTAGCTGTAATGAGCGCTCCAGCTGTGGAACCATATGAAGGAATCCAAGTCTGCAAATGCCAAGCTGTCAAAGTTGCATTGATTTGTCACGTTGCGGATTACCTCCCGCAGTTCTGAGCTCTAACTAGGTGAAACCCTGCTTTTTGCATGATTCTTTGGTTGTAGTGCATTTGCAGGTCTGAACCTTTGGTCATCTGACATAAGCAACATAAGGCAAAGTCAGAGCACTGCAGCAAACGGAGAAGGCATTGTTGATCATCTGACAAGAAGTCCAGGCACAAGCATAAGCACTGTGACAACACGGCCACAATCCCATTTTCACGGCGACCATGAGCAGCGCTCCAAAGGGAGCCGAAATCCACGATCCAGTGGTATCCAGTGCAGCATTGTCCTCTCACTCAGCGTCACTTTGGACAGCTATTCGACCGCCTGACGGGATGAACATCGCCTTTCTCAACATGTAATGCTACCTGTCTTGGCCTCGGCAAGATGTCGTTGAACCAGAAGCTCATCACCTCCAAGGAAAGTATATAGTTGCATGTCACTGCACTCAAATATGTGCTGCAGTGCCTTGCGACAATCTTGCCCAAAGCTTGGTGCCGTGATGCCACGCATAGACCTTTGACAGTTGATTCGTTCAAGGATTCCACAGGTTTGGCAAAACAAGAATCAACACCTGATTCTCTGCAGATTTGCAACGATACATTGATCAAAGTTTATGTCTGCCAAAGTACACTCAACCCGATCACCAGCGGAGATATGATCAGAATGACCTCAGAAAGTGGAGGGCTTCTTGTGAACACATGCATAATTAATAACGAAAACAGTGTTTGTTTCATGTTGGTTCTACCATATTCTAACACCCGGAAAGTTCAAAGATTCCTGGAAAGAGCAAAAACAACACTAAACTAAACTAATTGGTGGGAGTGTCTCCTTATTCCAATGCACAAAACAAATCCAGGTCACCACGGTTGCCACGTGGGTGCTGACGGTCACGGTGGATTCCAGGCTTTTGCAGCCCAATGGTGAGGTCAGCTGATTGCCATTGTGGCACACCTCAACACGAAAAAGTGTGGATTTGAGCAAGCCAAAGGACAAAGGCTTTGCTTTACAAGCACACAACCCACAAGAATCACGATGTATTGATGCGCTTGATCCCATCCAACCATATAACCTTCCATGCCGTGACCTCCTACCACGAGGAACCTCCCAGCGAACCTAGGAGGACTGAAAGCAACAGCAAAATAAACTATCGCCTCCAGAAAGTCGCCGCAGCACTTCTCACCACAGCCTTTCAAAATGAAACGGAAAAGTGCCTATCCTGTGATCCAAGAAGCAAACTTTGTCTGAGTCTAACGCGACCATCATGACAGAAACATGAACTTTGCCTATCTCACAAGAGCACAATGCACTGTGGTTGTTGCAGCCAATCACAGCACACACAGCTTCACATAGAACCTCCAGTTGCAAGAAATCACTCTGTACTGCAAAATGCATTCAGTGAGTCCATGCATTCAGTGAGTCCTTTTGCTGCAGAAGTGTCCTTTGTTCTGCCTCCTCGTTCTCGCTGATGATCCAAACCGCCAACAGCACGTTGGCCATAACCAGCGCTTGCGAAATGGCAAACAACTCAGCCACCGTATCCAATGTGTGTACAGAAATAGACAATAGACATACTTGTGCAAATCCGGCCAAGTCTGCAGTCTGCATGTCTCTGGGGGTTGAACAAGGCTTGTGCAGGAAAAGCAACACATCAGCTGCGAGCTGCTTTTCGTGGCACCAAAGTACCTGGCTGTGCTGCTGTGATCCTAAAGCTCAGCTCCGACAACAAGGCAGTGTACCCACAGCCAGGCAAGATCATGCCAAGCAGGAAGTTGACAAACCTCACGCCCCCCCAGAAAATGTCTGTTGTTCTTCATGAAAGACATTGGAAGAAAACCGCAAACATCTCCACCAAAATCTTCTGTGAAAGACCACCTCAGACTCAAACGCCCCCTGCAAATTCCGACCGGTGGATACTGCCATCAGAAGTGTCAGTACCTGGAACAATTTATAAGTTCAAGTTGCTAAAGTTGCATGTTAATGTTCGTCTATTCGATCGAGTCACTAGTCTCTATAGTTGTTTAATGCTCTAGTTACTGATTCGTTGCGTCTTTTCTGAATGAACCAAACGTTGTTGGTCTCAGATTGTTTGACGTATCTGCCGCCCCACGACCTCACAGCCAATTCCACGCTCACAACATTGTCCCAGCTCACGACATCGGTTTTTGCAGTTTTTTTCGACCTTTGGATCCTCTTTTTCGTTCTTTTTGTCCTTCGTTTCGGCTCTTTCGTTTTGTTTCGTTTTTTCTTTCTATTTCAACAATTTCCTGTAAAAAAATCCTTGCCTGCATGAGAGCCATGACTCCAGCCGCCAGCACTACACTTCTCACATGCCCTGCAGTCTCCTGCAATTCCACATCGGTCTGCAAGTTTTGCGTGTGATGTTTCAGGGAAAAATCACACTGCAAATGTCAAAGAAACAGCCTCGTCGACAAATTCATGGCCAAGCCAAAGATTTCTCCTGCTGGTATAACTGCCCCACATCTCATGGTGGTACAGAACTTCTGTGCCACAAGTTCCTTTTTTTCCCTCCTTTGGTTGCTTTCACCATCGCCCAAATGAAGGATAGCGGCAGTTCCACCATCACCCGGCATCACAAACGGCAGATGTCACATTTGCTGACAACCAATGCATGTGGAAATGGGCAGTGTTCACACAAATATATATATATATATGTAACCATTGTTTTTAACACTTTAATGAAAATTCAATCACGTCACATTGTTTTGTCGATTGGGTCAGTCGTTTGAAAGTTTTGGCACCGTTCCAAACATGCACCATATATCGATCTCAGGCATCAGCCAGGCGAAAACGCCCGGAATGCTTTGGACATTGGATGAGCCTAAAATGCACGGCCATGGGAATCTGAAAAAGAATGTTTGACATTGAAGCCGCTTCAAAAAAACGCAAGCCACTGTCCAATTTCATCGCTACACCTGCTTCACAAATTTGATGTGAGCGTGAAACACACTTATATATATATATATATATACAAATGCAAAACCAACTTTGTTCCTGTTGTGTCGGGCGGCGCAATGATGGCAGTCAAAATGTCAGGGACCAATAGTAATAGTATTGAACACTTAGGCAGCAAAAAAACAAAAACTAATGAATTGCAATGACACTTTTCAAACCCACACAGTGAAAGTTCAAAGCACAACGATATTTAGCACAAACCCAAGTCATTTGGCCCACTGAAACTGGCCAAAATCAACTTCAGTCAAACAAAAAACTAGCACTGTCAGCGCTTGATGTCCAAGAAACCTTCTATCAACAAACAGTTGTTCCGTTCAAGCACACGAACACCCAAAAAATATGACGGGCTTCAATAGAATGAACTGTCTGTTGTGGTTCCCAACTCTTGGAAATGGCTCAGTTGTTCCCGACATTAATCAACAACATGGAAACGTGGGACTGCATCGTGGATGAAGGTGACACAAATCACGTGACGCATGAACAAATGGACTTGAGAAAAGGGTGATGGACGAAAGGTTGGTGAGCAATCGAAGGTCAGCGGCAGCTGCAACAACCCCCCCAAAGCAGCAGCAGACCACAAACCAGCAGCATAAGCAGTAGCAGCAGCAGCAGCAGCATTCTTTTTGCACGAGTGGAGCCGCCGTACGTGCAGGAAATGCACAGGTCAGCTTATGCTGCTTTGGGTGAATTTCCTGTAAGTAGAAAACAACAAGCAACACGAAACAATCCAAACCACAACAACAACAACAACCCAAAAAACCCGCAACAAACCACGAACGAGAAAGAGAGGAGATTCAACTTTGCACATGCAAGGTGAGACCAAAGGTGAAACGGTGACACAACTATGATGTTGTTGTTGGGCAATTAATTATGGCAAAAAATTCGAATGGCGCAATGTAATAGCTTGCAGTCAAAACCGAGGGAGGCAGAAGGCCTGTTGTGGCAGGCCTGTGTAGTGAGCACTATTTAAAGAAGAGCTCGTGAGTTTGTCATGGTCCTTGGGTAGCTATATAGCAGTTGTAGGCTACCCTGTTGGTCTACTGCTAAGCTAGTGCACGAATGTCGAGAGGAAGCACGAATGTTGCAGGTGGCCGTGGAAAACAGTGAAGCACTCAAGCTCTAACGTGACAAGCGAAATGGAATTAAGCCTCCACTGTGGCCTGCATTCCAACTTCTTCTTGGGGGGGCGTGCAAAGTGCAAAATGGAATGGATAGAACAGTCATCAAAGGTCACTATCCACAGACATGCATGGCCCGGGTGAAACTGGTGAAACCGAAATCTATCCTAGCATGGCACCTTGTGCATTCTTTGCACAAGATTGGCTGAGTGCAGACTCCCACAGACGAAGAACTGAGCTCACTAACAGCAGGATATGGAGACGAAATTGGCAAGCAGATGATCCATACGCATTGGCCTGCAGTGGCAGGTTGGCTTTTGCTTGCATGTTGCAGGCGTGCTGGGAAGTAAGCAGGCACTCTTTCGCCGCAGAATGCACGAATCTTAAGGTATCGAAGCATCGGCGGGATGACGATTTCCCGAAGTGATGTGCAGCAGAGAAAGGCTTCCTTGCCGATTCGTTGGACCTTTGGCGGGAGCCAGATGTCGACTAGGGCAACACAGTATGCGAAGGTGGAGCCCCAAATGGCAGTTGTGTCCGTGCACATCAGGTCAACCTCAATGAGTCGCTTACAGTTCTCACACGGTTTTGGGCCGATGAAGTGGAAGTCTGGTGGAAGGCGGAGGCTTTCGATGCTAGCTCCACAGAAGCTGCCGTCTGGGAGGGCCCTTGATTTAATTTTATGGCAAAGGTAACTGACGCAAGTGCCATGGAACCATGAAGGGACATGGTTACGTCACACTCCCTAGCCGGCCAGTTGATTCTGTCCTTGGTGACTTGGATGTGTCAACTTGGGACACTTTTTTTTGCACGGGTAGGGGCGCTATGTGTGCCGAGAGGCACAAGTCACCGTGTCGAATTCACATGAGTGGTGCGTGGAAATGAGCCTGACCAAAGAGAGCAAAAGAACCAAACCCAAAAAGCCACAAAACAACCCAAAACACACACACACACACACACAAAACCACCACAGAAACCAAGCAGATCAGGCTCATGTCCGCTCTAGTCTTAAAAGGCAAAAGGTGCAGATCCGAAGACCAACACAGAAGTGAAACGGGGCGATGAATTCCTTTCAAGCCGCTCTCAGTACAGGACGTCCTGGACGAAACTGCATTCTGCTTGTTGGCAGGAAGGTATCCCACCGGAGGTGCACTGCGTATACGTGTGCATGAGCGAGACTGAAAGCAAGAGTGAAGTTCAAATCAGGTTCTTTTAAGGTCCATGCGAAGCTAGGCGCGACACAACTTGTATCAAAGAATGCGTACGCGCCAACGACCATGTGAGTATTTGCAAGGTGACCAATACTGTGTCAAGAACTCTTCACACCTGCGAGACAAAATTTCAGTCTGCTTGTGTCTTTGGCTTGGTCATTGCGCAGCCTGGGATGCCTGTCGGGGAACTAATGAGGTGCGACAGCGGGCATTGCAGCCTCGCAGCCATGTGGAGCAAAGACCCTGGACTAACGAGAGGTAGTAGGAGGTTCAATTGATTCCTGGCCTCTCACCCCAGCCCCTGCTATTATTCCACTTGACGTGCAATTGAGGCTTGCAAGGATTACAGCTAGGTCCCAAGACGGAAACCTAAGGAGGCCGCTACGAAGACATGCTAAAGACAAGCAGTGACAACGAGAGGGTAGGAGCAGCTGCAAGCAATTTACTACCTCCCCCAGCGGGGGAGGTAGGGAGCACGAGAGACCAGGTGACAGCGTCAATGAGGGATATGACACGGAACGGACCTGGTTTCACCGCAAAGCTGCACAATCCATTTCAATCTAAGCGCCAACATGAACGTCGCACAGGTGCGAGAGCAGGCGTGGTGTGGAGTTGCGCCGAAGAAGATACCGCTGCAGCCCAGGGTACACGAGTGCTTCCGAGTACGGTCTATCACGCAAGCCCCATGAACTAGGTGAAACAAAAAGGTGAAACGCCGCTGTTCCTAGTGCTAGTCTTCTGTACACTGTATCATCCCTGACCACTCTTAGAAGGCAGCCAGGGGAGCTGGCTATCTACTCAGTGGCGCGGGCAAGGTCGGCAGAAGGGTCGAAGGGCAGAGACCTTCTGCTACTCTATCCGCTGGGCCAATGGCGCTGACGGTTAGCTTTCCCAGGTTGTCACCTGCTTGTTACGAACGTACCTTATCACTCAGAGTGGCTTCTGCACAACTGATCATGAATTCTTCCCACTCTTCTTTCGCTGCATCTGGCTTGGGAAGAGACCGAATCCACGATGGGAGTGTTAATTTGGTACACATCTCAAAGGTGTTGTGCTCCACATAGGTCCCCCTCCAAGTTCCTTTCTTGCCCATTCGGACGAGTTTGCAGAGCTGTGTACAGCCAGCAAAGGCTCGCTTGTTGATGTACAGCAAGGCAGGTGGAGTGTGTATGACTTCTAGTGAGCTACACTTCATGAAGGCTTCTCGCCCAATGCGTCTCAGGGTGTTGGCCAGTTTGAGGCACTGTAGTTGGGTGCAGCTTGCAAAGGCGCCCCCTACGATTTCCTGAATGCCAGTACGGGAGAGGTCCACCGTCTGCAATCTTGTACAGTGTTCAAAGGCAGCTGGTCCTATCCAGCTGAAGTCCGCTGGGAGATCAATCATTTCTAGCCCTGTCCCTAGGAAGCAGCCTTCTGGAATGACCCGATGCGGGTCTCGTGGGTTATATTTAGTTCTTTCCAGGCAAAATGTCTGCGCGGTACAGCATTGCTCGAAAGCTCGGACGTTGAGCCTCGCCTGCGGCGCCAATTGGTTGCTTCTTTGGTCTGGGTCTCCAACCCAGGCCAACGCGTGGCACTCCTCGAAAGCCCAGCAACCGAAGTCAATGCACCCCGGGGCTGTGACTGTGTGGAGCACATAACAACATCGGAAGGCTCCTTCTTGCAGGCATAGCAGTGAACTGGGCAGGTGCACTATGAGAAGCCTAGCGCAATGCTGCCAGGCCGCTTCACCAATGGTGTGTATGCCTGCTTCAACTTGCAGGTGCCTGATATCACTCGAATGTGTGAAAGCGCGGGGGAGCACCTGCCCTGAACGGGTGACAGGTACTCGGAGTGCTTTTGCGTTCTTCCTCATCTGGCCTTTGTGCTCTGCACAATAACTGCATTGGCGGACGACAATTTGGAAGTGGTTACAGTCTCTGAGGGTGTCCCATACCGGACTTCGCAAGAGCTGCCCGGTATCTCGTCGAACAAAAGTGAGTTCGCAATCAAATGCGCTGTTTCCTCCTATGGTCGGGAGTTGCTCCAGGACAGCGGTTTCAAACTCATCAAGCCGATCAAACTCTTGGAGGTCGACAATGACTTGGTATTCTTCTCCTGAGAGAGAAGTTAACTGGAGATGGACCACTAGTTGGCGTTCATTGCTAACTAGTGAGCTCGTTTGCGACTCCATGTCACAGTGCATGGCAGTGTTATTCCCTGCGCCTGTACTAGCTACTGGGGGTTTGAGCCTCGCAGTGCAGAGGGGCAGGACCGACGGGTCTCACCTCACCTTGGGTCTAGGTCGGCCGCGAAAGATGATCCGGGGGAACAGGCAAGGTCGGTGAACCTCTTAGAGACTTGGGGACTTGTCTCGAGAAGGGGTCAACGGGGCAACCCGTTGGCTAACGGCGCAAATTCATCGTGGGTAGCCAAGCTCACGGTGGACAAGACCGTCGGTTCCTGCCTAACTGTGTTAGGGTACACCTTAGGATTAAAAATGATAGGCTTTTTACCAGCGTATGAAGGAAAAGAAGACAATTCCACAGCCATTTATTTTTAAAGAAACATAGGACAAATAAATGGCTGATAACATATGAAAGAAATATTAATAAGAGATTATAACGCCGCCAAAGATAATATAAATAATAATATGCGGCGTAAACATAAATGAAGATAATAGATTAAAAATATAGGTTATTGGAATTACATGAAGGCTTGGACCTGGGTCACCGACCGGTCCACTCTCTCCTTTGAGAGTGGGCTCAGTGTGCAGTCTGGCCACAGTGATTTTTTTCCACGAGTACGGACGCCGTGTGGGCATGGTGCCCAGGTCATCGTTGAAGGGAAGGAAACACTACATTATGAGGGGGAAAGAACACAAGCGACCCAAAACAGCAACAAACCACCAACCCAACCAAAAAACCACCAACCAAAAAGCCAACCCGGCCAGAGGCCGATTCCCCCTCATTCAAAGTGTTTCCTCTGTACGAGGGTGAGACAAGTGAAAAAGGCAAAACCTGACTGTGAACTAACTATGGGCCTGAATTCACTGCGAAAGTCGGTCGGCATGGTCAGCGCAAAAGCGGAGTGCAGCGGAGCCTGTCAAAGGGGCCTCGCCCCACCCACCAAGCTGTGACCAAGAGCGCCACTGCGTCGAGTGGTAAAGGCGATGTTCAGGTGCTTTGCAAAACCTGCATTGTTTATTGTCAGCCAGTCTGATCCTTGCCCAGGGGAATCAGTTGTTGCTCTGCTTGGCGAGCCATGGAAAAAGCCCATCTCGTTGCACAACCCTTTCAACTGATTGCACGAACAAGACGAGAGGCATGTCGATTGTGAGGCAGTGGAGGCAAAGACAACGAAAGAGGTTTGCTGACGATGGTGATTCCACCCCCCCCGAAGGGAGGTTACCTTTGCACCCCTTAGCATTCAAGGAGTGCCCGTGTGGTACTCTCTGTTTCAAAAAGAGAGAGCGGCACTGAGATGCAAAAAGTCTCCTGTTGCGCGCAAGGCCCGGGTGAAACCAGTGAAACGTGGACCTATCCTAGCATGGTACTTGCGCCTCTTTGTACAGAAATGGTCATGGCGTGGCCGCTGCAAGGAAAACTAAGGTTCCCCCTAGCAACCTTCCATTACCATTCTTTACCACCCGTCTCTTAGGAGCGAAAGCTAAGGCTCTCATTCCTACAGGCTCACTGTAACGTAGTTACTGGGGCCGAAATAATGGCTTAGCCTGAGCCTTCTTGAAACTGGCTTACAGAATTGAGACTGCAGAATAACAGTCCCTTCCACTGTCATTCGAGCTTTGCCAGTTTAGCGTGAGGCTGTTTGGAAGTCGTCTCTCCATTGGTCATCAGCATTTGGCGGCAGGAATCGGAGCCATTGGGGCTTGTCCAATTGCTCGCATTTGTCAAAGGCATTGAGCCGGGCATATGTCCCGCTTTTCCTTTGTTTACGAACTGCTCGAAGCTGCGTACAGCCTGCAAAAGCCGAGCAATGTAAAGCAGGGATGGTGGGATGTAGACTTCTTGCAGCGAGGTGCACTTGTGAAAGGCTTCTTGCTCAATGATGCGTAAGTTTCGGGAAAGGCTGAGCTACGCTTTACTGTGTGTTGGGGGGGG
>CAXAMN010003503.1:941-90935 GCA_963970005.1 Durusdinium trenchii
CCAAAGCGATCAAGGATCAGCCAGGCAAGACTATGCCTATGGATGTGGATGTAGGAGGAGCTCCTATGGACGTCTCAGGTCTGAAAGTGAGCGCTGTGAACTTGGATCAGTCTCAGGCGGAGCGCAGGAGACAGCATGTTCTCAAGGGACACTTCCCGTATGATCCTCATTGCCTTGAGTGTCAGCAGGGTCGTGGCGTGTCACGCGCCCCACGCAGGCCTATGCGCGAGAGAGTGCTCGAGATCCAGGTGGACTTCTTCTTCCTAGGTACCCACAAACTTGTTTTGTTCCGCCAAGTGATGACAGGCCTTCTTGGCGTCACTGCTGTGAGCGAGGACATTCGTGTGACCGGCAGCCACATCAGGCAGATCTTGACCGAGTTCTCCCTCGTTGGTGGTGAAGGACCGCCAATCGACTTCAGGACTGATGCAGCACCAGATGTGACATCTTTGATCCAACGCAGTGGAATACCAAGAGAGTACACTGTCACTCGTGCTGGTCCCCAGAATCACGACTCAGTCGGCTCTGTTGAGCGCGGCGTGCGAGAAGTGAAGGAGGGAATTGCAACAATCCGATTGGAACTTGCAAAGGAGAACTGTGATCTGCAAGACAGCCTTGCAGGTTGGGAAGCATGTGCCAGGTATGTCGTCGCCATGCACAACCTCCACGGCAAGGTGGAGAACACAGGCAAGACTGGACGCGAGGTACTTCGTGACTCTGTTGAGGCAAGCCGCGTTTCAGCTATGTTCTGTAGCCACGTGCTGGCAGAAACTCCGGAGAGTGTACCAAGTGTGGGCCGCTTTGTGAGTGCAGGCTACCTTTACCCTGTCAGGAATTCTTTTTCTCATTTCGTTGTCGCCAAGATTGAAGATGATTTGAAATATTTCCAAGCGAAGAGTTTGAAATTTGTCTTTCCCATCACCTACCCCATGGATTTGGTAGGTCGCTTTCTCAGGAGGACCGGTTCTGAACCGCCTCCAGGCCCAATCGAAGACCAATCGCCAGTGGAGATCATCCCTGAGGACTTTGCAAAGTTGCCGGACAGCATCCCACCTCCACGTCATTGGTTGGACAAGTTTGGCAACACGGATGACTGCACTGCCTGCGCAACCCGCAAAGGCAAGCGCTCTGTCAAGTGCTATGAGCGTTATCGCAACTGGTTGAGGCGAGGTGATGAGAAGAAGCAAGAAGACAAGAAACCTCCCGTTCCAGCACCAGTTGCAGATGAAGAAGTTCGTGACTTAGTTCCTCAGGAACCTCAAGAACCTCAGGAACTACCGCCAGTTAAGGCCAAGGACGTTGCTGTGATCCCAGGTTTGCCAAAGGGAATGGCTCCCACAAGGGGCTGTCCATCTTGTGACAGCGGCATGGTGGCGCCTGGAATCCGCCACAGTGCAAAGTGCAAGAAGAGCCAGGCACAGTTCCTTGAAGCCAGTTCGATGCATGTTGAAAAGGCAACTTCGTACCGTGACCCTCCAAAGGCAGTCGAAGATGAACTGGCAAGCTATGCGGCTGAGATGGACTATGCGCCCAGTGACCTTGAGAAGGATCACGACGTCCCCATGGATGAGCCTGAAGACATTGAGATGTCTGGCGACCTCCTTGAAGACTCCGAGATGGTGGACTCAATGTTGGAACTGGATGGGAGTTTCGTTTGCTCCATTCGTTTCGACTGGGACGGACCTGGTGAGTACCAGAGGGTGAACCTGTGCGGCGCCCCAGTCCGAGTTTGGAAACCGTCAGGTGCTGTCTCCGACACCACTCTTGTGGAGTTGAGTCCTTCAGGTACCTTCCGAGCCATGGTCAAGGAGATCGAGGGACTCACAGGAGTTCGAGCAGGAAACGTCCTCACGCAGAAGGAGATGGAAAGGTTTTGTGCAGAGTTTGGCACCAGGCCTATACCCTGTCGATGGGTAACGGGCGAAAAACCGGAGGCTGACGAGGGAGTGAGAGCCCGCATGGTTGTGAAAGATATAGCGCGTGGCGCTGCAACCGCCAGGGCCCAGGGCATTAGCAGCCCAACGCCCTCAGTGGAGTCACTGCGTGTGCTCCTAGGTATGGCTTGTGGAGCCTGGGGTTGTCCCCCGATGGGCTTGTTTGCCATTGACGTGAGTCAGGCATTCATGAACGCGCCTTTGGAAAAGCACCATGTTGTCGTCCGGCTTCCTACTTCCGTTTCCAGGGACAATGACGCCAATGAACCAGTCTACCTTGAGGCCAAGAAAGGCTTGAATGGACTCAGAGTGGGTTCGCTCGCATGGGCATCCTTCTTTGCTCGCATCGTTCGCGAGGCAGGTCTTGAGTCCAGCGTCACTGAGCCTTGCCTCTATGCCGGTTCAGTTGGTGGAGCACCAGTTGTTCTGATCTGCTATGTTGATGACGTTCTCGTTGCTACTCCGAAGGAGGCATCCTACAAGATCGTTTTTGATCTGCTTGCGAAGCATGTGAAGATCCGAGAGACTGGAAGAATCCCACTCGCATCTGCGAAGGATGGCTCGCTGCGTTTTCTTGGCCGGACAATCTCAAGGAAGGCAGGTGATGCTGCTTTGTATTTGTCTGTTGATCCTGACTACATGGATGAATGTTTCCGTGAGTTCGGAATCGAGAAAGGGAGCACCACGTTCCCTGACATCCGGCCAGCCATCGAGGAGACGATTGAGCAGGAACCCATTAGTGCCGAGGCGCATGCACGGTTCAGGAGAATCCTGGGTCGTCTGTCGTGGATGTGCCAAACCAGGTTGGATTTGTTGGTCCTTGTCGGTTTGCTCTCCACGGGCCAGGCATCTCCAAAGCCAGGCCATGAGAAGGCACTTCGAATGGTTCTCAGGTACTTGATCACCGACATGAAGGTTGGACAGCGCTTTCCAACCGAAGGTGAGCTTCCCGACTATGCAGAGACGCTGCTGGTCTATACTGATGCAGGCTTTGCTCCCATGCGGAGTACGAACCGCCGCAGCATCACAGGTGTGTGTCTTGTGTACCGTGGTGTGCTGTTGAAAGCGTTCAGCCGGCATCAGGGATCGGTGACCTTGAGTTCGTGCGAGGCAGAGCTTTCCGCAGGCCAGGAAGGCATCCAGGAAGGACTTGGTTTGTCCAGGACTGTCTTTCAGGTCCTCAAGGCGTTAGGTCTTGTGCAAGTCACCTCCCTTTGTTTGGCATGGCTCACAGATTCCCTGAGTGGGAAGATGATCCTCGAGGCTTCTGATTTGCAGCGCCGTTCGCGCCATGTGGAGATTCGGATTTGTTGGCTTCGCGAGCTCATGGCTAAAGGAATCCTCGAATGTGCGCATGTCCCCGGTACTGAGAACCCAGCGGATGCTTTGACAAAGTGTTTGGCGTTGGCAACCTTCCTGAAGCATCGCGTGTTGTTAGGTTTTGTGCCCTTGCGAACCGCTGCGGTGAGCAGCATCGTCGACACATCCTTTCAAGGGTTTCTCCATACGCTTGTGTTTAGGCAATGTTGCCTGTGTGGTGATCGTCTTGAAAGGGGGCAGCAGCACGATGTTGGGAGTCAACATGTCCACAATCTTGTTGAGAGTCAACATGTCAAAGTACTGCTAGCTTTGAGAAAGCCTTTGTTTTCAGTATGGACTTTTTGGACTTCATGGATTTCATGGATTTGTTGGATTTCACACATGTTTTCAGTCATGTTCAGTTTTTGGACTTGCTTGCAAGAGCTGAGAGTCTGCTTTGCACTGTTCCGCAGCTGTTTCGAACTATGTGTTCCTCCTGCAGCTGTTCTGGACCACGAGGTGGCTCAACTCGCCGCTCAGGTACCTAGGTACGCGCTTCCGGAACCCGCAGCGATGGATGGAGAGGATGACCTTCGTTCGGAAGCGACCACTCGTGTGGATTGGACGACCGGCGAGCCTTTGAGGAAGGCCAGTCCAGCTGCTGAACCTGCAACGGTTCCCGCAGAGCCTGTGGTGGCTCCTTCGAATCCTGCAGAGCCTGTGTTGGCTCCAGTCGCCGAGGTGCATACTGTTCCAGCTGTTGAGGCATCTGCGATTCCAGCAACTGAGGCACCTACATCTCCTGCAGATCCAGATCCTGTTCATGAAGCTCCAGCAGAACCTTCTGCCCCAGTGATGTTGACCGGTGAGGTCCAGCCAAAGGCTCCAGCTGAGGCAAGAACTGCAGAAGCTGGATCACTGTGTGGTGTTTCAGCTACCCCTTCACGCTCCAAGAAGAGTTCCGTTGCTTCCAAGCCGTCTCGAGTGACGAGGATCAAGCTGCTCAAGAGCTTGCGTCGGACTTTGTTTGGTCCAAATGCCGAGGTGAAGCGAGCTCCAAAGCGTCTTGCAAAGAAGCGCAAGGCGAAGAGTGTGAAAGATGAGGATGAAGAGTCGGATGGAGTACCTCCACGTCCGAAGGCCAAGGCGAAGGCAAAGGTGAAGAGCAAGGCAATGCCGCGTCCTCGTGGCACAGTGCGTGGCTTCTTCGATGCTCGTCGCGGCCGCAGGGTGGAGGTCCCCTTGCGTGGCCCCAATGAAGCGCCCAAGCCAAGGATGATTCGGGCCTTCAGTGGCTTCAGCTTTCGGCCAGTCAACAACCTGAAGTGCAGGATCTGTGGCAACTATGGCCATGTGGCAGCCGCGTGCATCCAGGGACAAAGGTCAGTGAGTTTGACCACTGGGAAGATCCAATTGAGTCAGCGGATCGATCCAAAGAGCGATGAAGACCTTCGAGGTGATGCATTGCCCAACTATGGATTTGAGAATCCTTTGAGCTCACAGATCAGCCCAGGCGACAGTGTGTCGGAGGTTGGCTACACCCCTGTTGCGCCCAAGTATGCACTGCCGATCCCAACAGCTCCAGGTATGTCAGCCGAGGAGCGGCTGAGACTGTTGCTGAAGAAGAGGAAGAGCGAAGAGCCCCAGAGGAAGCAGGGCTATGAGACATCGGATGAGGTATGGCCTCGAGATGAGGAGACCGGTGATCTCAAAGAAGAGCTGCGCAGGAAGCGCAAGAGGCTGGAGATGAGGCCCTTCACGAAGGAGGTCCGCGATCGGCCAAGCTATATGCGGCCGCTAGCGGAGGACCCCCGCAAAAGCCGAGCGCGACCAAGCCAAGCGGCGCCAAAGCGCCCTCCTCCGGTTCCACCACCGAAAACACCACCGAAGGGACCCATGCCACCTCCGCCGAAGAAGAAGGCGATGCCAGTTGCTCCGAAGACTCCTCCGAAGAAGCCAGCTGAGAAGCCCAAGACTCCTGCAAAGGAAGTTGCAAAGACAACACCTGCGAGCGAGGCTCCAAAGAGTGAGGCTGCAAAGGCACCAGCGCCTGTTCCGAAGGCAATTGGGATTGAACCTCCCAAGACCCCTCCAAAGATGGCTCCAAAGACTCCGAGTGAAGCCTTTCGATCAGTTAGCCCAACTCTGGTCGATGCTGCAACTCCGGCAGAGCCGAAGCCAAGTGGGGTAGAGCGGACAATGGATCCGTCGCCCATGAAGCACCCTGAGGGATTGCCAGAGCAGACTGTTGAGGAGAGTGTGTCACCGAAGGTGAGTCCAAAGCCTCCTCCACCGCCGTTGGACAGCCCGCCTACAGCTCATCAGGAACCACCGCCTCCTCCAACTGAGATCGGATTCCCTGTGACGGGACCAGCTGAGGTACCCAAGTCTCCAATGGTGGCGCCTGTTTTGCCGAAGTCTGCGCCGGCAAGGCCGCTCATTGATTGGGGAGCACCAGCTTCAGTGGAATCGCCGATCGGTTCGACCAGCGACATCACAAGGATCATGGGATTAGCATCTCAACACACTTCAACACCAATGGGCCAGACTGGAAGTTCAGTGGCCAGTTCAGGGACATCCAGACCGGTTCAATGCTGCATCGCATGCCATGGTACTGGAGTGTTGACAGCTGAGCAGAATGTGACCATCTTTTCGCTGTTGGCCTCAATGCCCCCGAGAAGTGTGATGCTAAGATGTTCAAACGAAACGTTGTCAAGAGTGACTTTTGAGTGTGACTCAGCCGTTTCAGTCATCCGAGAGTCGGATCAACTCAGGTACCCTCGATATACTGTGCTAGAAGTAGCTTGTGGCAAAGAGTCAGTCATTGCAAGATCTTGTCGAGAAGTTGACTATGTTCGATACATAGGAATCCATGCAAACCTCCAGGAGATCGGAGTTCGCAATAAGGTGCTGACCCTGCTCCGTGATGGATTCAGTCGATGCCCGCATGGATCTCAGGTGGCATGTCTCGTGCGCATCTCTCTTCCTTGCAAAGGTGGATCCCCTCTCTTGAATTTTTGGGGAAGGAATGAGAAGCACGAGAAAGAGTTCTTCTATCTGTTGAAGTCATCTGGAAAGTATCTTGATGAGATCAAGTCATCTGAAGGAGTGTCTGTCACTGTTTCGTTCGAACTGCCGAGAAGCAACCAATACTGGAAGAGTCGAGATCTTCAGAATTTCTTCGAAAAGCACGGAATGGCATATCAGAGTGAATGTCATGCTTGTTCAATGGGATTGGAAACCCAGAGTGGACTTCGAATTGGCAAAATTTTCAGGATTCAGAGTTCCAACTCATTTTTGAGTCAGCGGTTGAACTCTCGCTTTCAATGTCGTTGCAATGAGAGTCACGCACCATTCAATGCAGTTGATTACCATGATACTGAAAGGTACTCAATGAAATTTGCTCGTTTTCTTGTGAAGAGTTTTTGCATCTGTGCATCCTTGAGGTGAGAACCCAAGCTGAGCAACCGCCTGGCTGAGAGCCTTTGCTTTTGTTGCTGCACAGATAGCTTGATGACACTTGCGGATGAAGCTTCCGATGATCGATGTGAAAATACGTGTGCGTGAGATGCCGCTGGAATTCAATAGCTTTTGAACTGTGATTGTTCACACCTTCTAGACTGTTTACTGTAGAGTCTGTCGAGAGTCGATGAAATTGGATCAGGTTTTTGACAAAGGTACTTCATGAATCTTGTCTCGGTCTGTGTGACCACCTTACTTCGAGAGACTTGAAATCAGTTGAACAGTGAGACTGTTTTTCAGGAAGCCGTGCTCATGTCGAAATGACCCTTGAGTCGTCCCTTCCTATCTTTTCTTTCCTTTCGGAGAACTTTTCTTCGCCGAACTTTTCCGCAGCCGTTTGTGTGTGTGGGGCGTCCGCGCGGGAAGCCATGTTGTCGTTTGAGGGCAGCTGCATTGCTGCGCTGGCGTTGTATGGCGCGCTGAGTTTGCTTGTGAAGCTTTTTGGCGCTGCTGGAATGGCGAAGAGCCTTTTGGGACAGAAGAGGATGATGGCCGATAAGCCAGAGAAGCAAGAGCCGCTGTTGAGAGAGAAAGTCTCTGCTGCTGCTTCTACAGGTGCTGCTGCTTCGAGCGCTGCTGGCCGGCCGAGTGGTGTTGAGAACACTGCAACCTCCGAGTGGATGAAGATGAATGCAGTGAACAAGGTACTTGAGGTATTTGTGACCTCGACTGGGTCCAAATTCCACCTTGACCGTCAATGCCAATACTTGCGAGGCAAGAAAGTCACCTCTTTTGGTTTGTGTAGCTGCTGTGAGCGCAAGCGCTTACTGGAACAGCGAGTGACCACTGTCCAAAGTGGCATGTGAGCTTCGAAAGGGGGTGTGAGAATTTATAGTACTGAGGAGCGAAGACTCCATACCACTTGTTTAGAGACCGCAAAGAAAGCCATGGAGAGTTTTGGCTTGTTTGAATGACGTTCGTTAGCTTTTGAGGACATTGAAAGATCCCTTTCAATGTTTCCATATGTTTGTAGTTTGTGTATGAGGTGTCCGAGAACACCCGAAGATGTTTAGACTATGCTCTTAGTTGTTTCCAACTGTTTTTAGAACCTTTGTGAAGCGTAGAACTGTTTTGAGTATGGTTTTGCATGTCCACAAATGTCCCGAGAACATTTGTGAACCTTGGAGAACGTTCGTCACTTTGGCTCAAGTGTGCGGCGAAAAGTGTGCGTGTCTTTTGCCTGCTTTTTCTTTCGTTTTCGACTTGGGTCGTTGAGACACTTGACTGACTAGGTGTTTTGAGCACGAGAGCTTTTGATTTTCCGTCAGGAGTTTGTGTGTCAAACTTTCAGGGGTCGGACATATGTCCCTTGCCATGTTTTACTTTTTCCTTGCTTGCGTATTGCTCGAAGTTGCGTGCAACCTGCAAAAGCGCGTCGCGCCATCTAAAGCAGCTTTTCAAGCCTGAGTCACATCAATTTGGGTATGCCAGAGCCGTTTTCTGGAGGCGGGCATTGTCGCACTTGCCTTGCCGACAGACTTCAACAGGACAGGCTCCGCCGCCTGTGCGAGCCGCCAACAGCTGCAAACTGTTGATCTGTCCCAAGCAGACGTGCTTGAGATTTTGGGCTCCACTTTCGCACACTGTTCGCAGTTGCAACAACTCGGCCTTTCCCGCAACTTGAGGATCACGGAGCAAGAAGCCTTCCTCAAGTGCACCTCTCTACAGGAGGTTTCCACTTCACCATCCCTCGAGGCCTCAGTTGGGCTGGGGGGCTATGGGGCATTGAGCGTGCCCACTCTCGTTAAGGAGCGACACTCTTCCAATACTTTAGCGCCGAAATGCTTGCAACCGGGGGCAACCACTGCTCGTAGTATTTGGCACCAGCGAAAAGCGCCATGCAATGGGCTGACGACTGTGTCTGGCACGTGGACGATTTGCAACTGTCGACAGCTCCTCCACGCAGCCTCTCCGACAGTCTTGACACCGCTCTCAACGAGTGCGTGACGGATTTCTGTGCAAAAGGAAAAGGCTTGTGGGGAAATTTTGTCATTTCCACCACGCGGCACCCGGATTGCCTTGACTTCCCCTGTTTCGATTCGACAGCGACGATTTCTAATCACCCTCCTGTTTCACGGAAGGCAACTATAGCCAGTTATATGAGGTGAAAAGTACTTTGATGTGACTTCTGGCCCACTCTGGACTCGAGCTAAGGCGCGCGCCCAAACTCTTGATGGGCGCCGCGATAGCTGTGGTCAGAGGGACGTGTCTTCATCCAAGACCAGGGGTATATCCCATGTCCGGGATCATATGCAGCCAGGGTGGCCATCTCATATCTGGACAAATGGCAAAAGCATTTTCTTTGGCATAGACTCCTCGCCATTTGTGTCTTCCTGGCATCTTGGCGAGCCTCTTAAGGGCAGTGCAATCCAAGAAAGCCCTACTTCCAATTTGTTTTAGCGAGGGCGGGATGGCAAGCTCAACCAGGGCTGCACAGTTCATAAAGGCTTTAACCCGTCCTGCTCAAAGCCTCCTAGGGGCACATCACTTTGGCTCAAGGAGCGGGACGGAAAAGGGCGCGTTGCTACTGTGTTTCACATGGTAGCGGAGCCCCGAGGATCCTAAGGGTGAGGGGCAGACGCTTGAGAGTTTTTGTTTTTGGAAAGGTTTGTAGAAACCTGCAGCTTGTTTGAGCCATGGCAGACCAGACGTCGCCAACTCCGATGAGTCCTGTGACTTTTGGACCTACTGTTTTTCCCATGAGTCCAACTGCTGAAGAGACTCAGCCAGCGAGTGCAGAGCCTGGAGTGTCGAGTAGCGATGTTGGAGCAACAAGGATTCCTTTGATTGCAAACAACCCTGTTTTGTCGACTTCTTCGTATGAGTGTCAACGAAGTGGTGAACAGATTGATCCTTTGCAGACTAGTGATCCTTGGTTGTCTTTCTACTCAGAGCCTGGTAGTCAGCAAGCTTTGAGAGATGCTTTGTGGGGAACTTATGGTCCTACTACTACACAGCTAGCAGCTATGCCGAGAACTTTGAATTTGCCACAGTCATGTTCGCATGTTGGTGATAGGTTGCAACCTGGAGGTGTCTTGACAGGAGGTCAGGATCAGATGGGAGCGCCTGTTCGACCAGAAGGTGGGCAGCAATCTCAGCAGCCGAGTTTTGTGCCTGGACAAGGGTTTTCTGGACAGAACGATAGTGGACATGGTGTCACTTTTGGTTTGCCACCTGGATGGGATCAGAATTTGCCAACAGTAGGAGCAGATGGTTTGCCTTTTTCTGGACCTTCAAGGTCTCCTCCTCCAGTTGATCCTTTGTTGACTGGTTTGATGAATCAACAACTGCAGTTGGGACAAGCAATGATGGAGGAGTTGGTATTCAAGACCGTGAACGACTGACTGACCATGGACACCAAGTGGATCCCTGCAACGCCCATGCCATCTTACAAGCAGTGGGTGAGCAGGTCTAGGGAACTTTCAGGGTTCAGAGATTGGGCAGAGAAGCTGGGAGGTTGGTTGTGTCTCATTCACGACCGATATGGACCAGAGTTGAGAGAGGCATTGCGCATGGAACAACCCATCATCCTGCAAGGAGCCGACCAAGAGCTCAGAGCAAGGAGATTGTTCCATCTGATCCAGCAAGCATTCACGGGATACCCAAAGATTGAACACATGATTCGAAATCAGATCATGGCCCGTGGGGCAGCTGATGCGAATGGCTATGAACTTTTCAGGCTGATTCGACGTGAGTTTTCAATTTACAGTAGGCAGGAGGCACTTTACTACAGAGAGCTTGTTTTGAAGTTCACTGTCAAGAAACCTTCGATTGATGGTTTGATTGATGTGCTTCGAGAGATCCAGACCGAGATCGAATCATTTCACAGTATGCTTGAGGCAAATGTGATGGCCAGAGCATTGGTTGATTTGAGGATCAATGAGGGGGATCAGTTTTTGCTGTATTTGAGGAATTTGCCTGAAAAGGTGTCAGAACATGTCCAACTCATCAGCGGTGCAGGGACTGTCCAGCAGCTTTGGCGAGCAGTGACTGAGTATTACATTCGCGCTGTTCAGGGTTCTCCTATTCGAAGCAAGGGTTGTTTCAACTGCGGAGACCCTGGCCATATGCAGTCAGAGTGCCCCAAACCAAAGCGCTGCAAACACTGCGGGAAGAGCGGCCATGTGGCCTCAGTTGTTGGGAGAAGCATCCTGACAAGCGACCATCCAAAAAGGATGTTGGGGCAGACCCTGGGAAGAAGCCTTTTCCTACCAAAGGCAAGGGAAAAGGAAAAGGAAAGAGCAAGGGCAAGGGCAAAGGAAAGAGAAACAAGCTTCGAGAACTGGAGGACGGTGAAGAGTGGGAAGCTGAAGAGGAAGGTGAAGACCCCGAGGTCGATGAAGACCAAGACCAAGTCGCAATGATGGTTCTTGCGAAGAGTACTGAGAGTACTGAAGGGGTAGGAGCCTCCACAAGTGAGCCTGTAGTGCACAGCGTCACTCATCCTCTTGAGTACTTGTTGAGTACTCAGGGCTTGGGAAAGGATCTCAAGACCCATTGGCTTGTAGACTCAGGTGCCACTTGCCACATTGTTGCTGAGGAATGGTTGAAGCTTTACAAGGTGAAGCATTGGTACCCAGGCTCAGCTCCAACCCGGAGAGGTGCAGGGGATCATATTCTTCCCACTGCAGGGATGGTAGACCTAGAGTTCAAGGTAGGTAAGACCCCTGTAGTCATGCAGCGAGTAGTGGTAGCTCGAATCAAGTTGAATGTGATCAGCTGCTATGCTCTGTCTGAGACAGGATGGTGGACCAAGTTAGGAGGGGCACGCGAAAGTGTCCTGGAGAATGGTCAGGGGATCAATTTCCCACTTAGGATCTGTGAGCGTGCTTGGTGGTTGAAGGTTGATTTGATTCCCAGGTCAGGTCAGACCAAACGCAGTGGCAAAGCGACCAAAGGTCCAGCCCCCATGGAGGTTGATGAGGTGAAAGGTTCCCCATCGAACCCAGAAGGAGAGATCAGAGAGACCAAGACCACAGAAGCACGAAGCACTGAAAGCACAGCCACACCACACACACAGTACAGAAACGATGGTGAAACGACAAACGAAGCACTGGCAGAACAGGCACGACCAGTTTCTAAGGCAGGAAAGTCCAGAACTAAGGGTCGAGAAGTGATGTGCGCTCAGCCTGGTTCATTGCAGTCTTTTTCGTATGTGTGTCGTATGTTTCGTTTTTGTGGTGATGAGCGTGTTTCTTTTCCAACTTTGTCTTGTGAAGATGAGCCCAATACGTTTGAGAAGGGGAAGGAGGATGATCAGGAGGATTTTGCCTCTTTCACTTCTGAGTTTGACACCTGGGAGGTTGAGTCGAATTCGTCTTTTGTGAGCTGTGAAAGCCAGTTTTTGGATTTTGATTTCTTTTCCGAGGGTCCGGACGGAGATTCGGAAGCTTTTTCGGAGGTTTTTGAGGGATCTGAGACGGATTTTGCTTCCTTGCTTGCGTTTTGGAGGAACCAAGAAGGGTTTCCGGGGGTTTCGGAGGAGTCCGAGCGTGTCCGGATGTTCCGTGGGTTGCCGAAAACCGTTGATGTTGAGAGTGATGACATGGAGGAGTACACTCCTTCCATTCCCGATCAGGTTGGTCCAGAGGCGGAGGCCGAAGGTCCGATGGTTGAGGCAGGTTCCGAGGTTGACGAACCACCCGGGGAGTTGCCCCATTATGATCCTGAGGGTCCACATTCGTCGGATCTGGAAGATCCATCACCCGAACTGGAAGGCAGTTTGTTGTACGAGCCTGAGTGTCGAGGACATTGGCCGTATGATCGAGGGTGTGATGCGTGTGTTCAGGCAAGAGGTCGGACGCCCGCGAGGAGACGAAAGGACCAGGAATCTAGCGCATGTGATCTTGCAGCTGATATCATATTTGTAGGTGGAAGGCACTGGAAGGTGTTAGTTTTGCTCATGATTCAGACTGGCATGATTGGTATGGTGGTTTTAGGTGGTGACCGGGAGAAGGACGTGAAGTCCACTGTCTCTGTGTTGAATGAGATCGGTGTTGGAGGTTTGTCTTTGGAAGTGGCCACTGACAACGAAGCCTACCTGCTGAACCTGATGCAGAGGTCTCTGAGAGAGTCCAACTGTCGAGGCTTCCATTGGAGGAACATTTCCGAGAATCGTCCACAGGCCAAGGGTGTAGAACGTGCTGTGGGGATCATGAAAGAAGGTTTGTTCACCAATTGGTTGGCTTTGGAAGCTCATTTAGGCATGAGGTTGGCTTTGGAATCACCTTTGATGGGGTATCTGGTTGGGTACACCTACAGGACTTTCAATGGTTTTTGTGAGCGCAAGTGGGGTGGCACTCCTTTGGAATCTCTGAGAGAGAAGAGAGGAGGTCAGATACCACGAACTTTTCCTTTTGGGATCATGGGTTTTGTGAAGCCAGTTCATGCACAGAAGTGGCAAGGTCAGAGGGGACGGTGCTTGGTGCTTATTTGGGAGCCAGGTACAGCACAGGTGGTGGTTGTTTGGTTTACCCGGTTTCTGTTGATTCCACTGGAGTGAGGGAAGTGATCAAGGGTCACAATTTCAGAGTTAGGGACCAATCACCGTGGTATGACGTGAACGTCTTGTTTCCTCTGCTTGCGGGTGCATATGTTGATCCCAGAAGCGGCGAACAAGCTCTTCCTCCGCCACCAGTTCATGATCCGGAGAGGTCAGTGAAGAGGCCACTTGAGGATGCAGGTGGTGCAGGTGGGGAGGTTCCAGGTGAAGAAGGGGATGGAGACATGGAAGTCGAAATTCCTTTGCCAGATGGGAGCTTGGCTCCAGAAGGGGCTGGAGAACCTATGGACCTTGATGTTGTCTTGGATCGAGTCATCCAGCACGCCCAGAACGAAGCAATGAATGAGTTCTTGGCAGGTGCCTCTAGCTATAATGAGGTAGGAGGTGACGTCGAGGCAGAAGGTCAAGGTTCGTCCATCTCTGTTCAGTTTGGGGGAAACCAAATAGATGTACAGATCGCTGAAGGAGTGTGTGATGAATTGACAGGGCGCCCCATAGCGCATGACCAGGTGGTCGAGGGCATTCGCACAGAAATGGTGCAACTGGAGACATTGGAAGTTGGTGACACCTATCCTGAGAAGAAGGGTCGCACCATCGCAGTTGAACATGAAGTTCAAATCCTCACAGCGAGGTGGGTTTTTACGGAAAAAATGCTGTACTTTGTCGTGCCCGGTTGGTCGTTCGCGATTACGCCTCTGGTGCGGAAAGCGCTTTTCGGTCTGGCATCTATGCCCCTGCAAGTAGCTTAGACTCACTGCGAGTGGTCCTTGCCTTCTCAGTGGTGGAAAGCATGAGCCTTCTTACAGCTGACGTGTCGACAGCCTTCATGTATGCGCCTGTTGAAGCCGACGCTTGTGATTTGGTTTTGCTCCCCCCGAATATCACTGTGAAGGGCCAACGAGTCATCTTGTGGCTGAAAAAGGCCATGAATGGCTTGAGAAGGGCTCCATTGTTGTGGTTCTTAGAGCTCCAGAGAACGATCCGTGACTTGGGCGGAGACGAGACCTTTGAATCAACGTTGTTCAGAGTGAAGACTGACACCCAGTTCTTGTTGGCCCTAGTTTACGTTGACGACTTGCTTATAGCCAGTAATGACGTTGAAGGAGGTGAGAACTTCTTGCGTGCACTTCAGAAGATCTGGAAGATCAAACGCACGGGAAGTATTCCGTCCGGGCAGAGAGGACTCCTGGAATTCTTAGGCCGCACGATATACCGACGCCGTGACGGAGAGGAATGTCTGTACTTTGGAGTTTCCAGGAGCTACATGGAAGGCATCTTTGTTTCATGGGAAGAGAAGCTCAAAGAATCCACCGGTTCAGCCATGCCCAAACTGGAGGAGCTGCTAAAAGACGCAGAGAAAAAGTTCGGGACTCCTGAACTGTCCGCCGCGGAAGCACAGCGCTACCGTAGGGTCCTCGGACAACTTGCGTGGGCAGCACTCTCCACGGCAGACCTTGCTTTTCCTGTTGGGTTTTTGAGTCGATTTCAGTCGAAGCCCCATGTTCCAGCAGAGATTTGTCTTCGTAGCTTTCTTCGTTGGTTGAAGGGTCATTTGCATTTTGTGCAGCAGATGCCTGCTAGCTCACCACCCGTTTTGACAGCATGCAGCTTCACTTGTACAACGATGGGAAAGCGGCGATTTCCATATCGACCATGGAAGGTTTGCTCCGACGTGTCAAGCACATGGAACTGCGTGCACACTACGTCAAATACCTTCATCGACGACGCCGCTTGACCTTGGAACATTGGGAAGGTGTTTCCAACCCGTCCGACGGTCTCACGAAGAGTTGCAAGCTCATTGAGATGTGGCTGAACCTCTGCAATGCTGTAGGACTTGTACCTGGTTTGGATGAAGATAAGGCAGCATTGTTGAGGGGCTTGTCTCGAGACGCCGATGACGACGAACTTCCGATCGGTGAACGTTCAGTTCGAGAAGGGGAGTATGCTCATCGTGCGTGTTTCTTGCATTTTTCGTCCGTTGGGGATCGGAAGGTGACGGAAGCTTTGGGCATTGTGCCTGCTGAAGTTTGAACTTTGTCGAATGTGCTTTTTCCGGAACAGTTTTTCGAGATGCACTTTGACTTGGGAGAGTTTCTGAATCTGTTTTTGTGTGTTTCCGTTGTTGTCCGGCTGTGTCCGAACTTGTTTGGAAGAGTTTGGTTTCGTTTTGTCTTGGTAGCACGGAGATTTGGAACCTTTGTCACGGTGACAGAACTTTAGTGGAAGGACGTGTCCGAGAGCAGTCGTTGAGGTCCGACTAGGTTCGGAGGTGTAGGAGGACTGTTTCTTGTTGATTTAGGAGCCTTCTGTTCTGGGGTGCAGTGTTTTGAGTTTTGCAGAATTGAATGCATGCGCATTTGTGCCTTTTGGAATCTGGATTGGAAGCATTCACTGTGAAATAGCCCAAAGCTGTCTTGTGGATTTGTTTTCAAGTTTCTTGTGTGTGAAATGCTGTTTTGGTGAAGATGTTTTTGGACAGCAGGAGCCTTGGAATCCAGTTTTGCTTGACCGACTTTCCGGATAGCTACCTCTTTCCTAAGGAAATCGAGATGACGTACTGTTTTTCTACTTGCACTTGTACTTGCCTATGTCTAAGGTGGATCCTGTAACCCCAGGGTTCAAGCGAGTGAAATTGGCTGATGGATCTGTCATGACTATCCCAAAAGGTTGGGAGCCTGATCCTACCTTGTAGTGCCTTGACAGGCGAGATGCCATCAGAGGAACGGCATGATTTTTAGAAGGCCATTTGTCGCGGCCCAGCAGCTTGCACCACGAAAAAGAAAAAGAAGATCATCTTGGTTAGGGTTTCCTTGTGTTTTCAGAACATCATGTGCCACCATGCTTGAACTTGGCTTGACCTTGGCTTGAGGCATGCTTGAACGTGTGATGTCAGGTTGAATCTATGGAAATATGACTGGGAGGCCATTTTGTTCGTGTCTTGCTTGCTTGTTGCTTGGGGAGTTCATGTTTGAAGATTTTATCTTGTCTTGAGAAAGCAAGAGAAAGCAAGAGGAAGTAAGAGAAAGCAAGAGGAAGCAAGAGGAAGAAAGGAAAAAGAAAGAGAAAGGCAGATCAGAAAGGCAGGTGGAATTAGACACGTGCAGTGTGGCAAAGGGTTTGTGATTTTGAGTTTGAGTTTGCTGTGGCAAGACGAGTTCACTTGATTCAGGATGTTTGGAACCCAGTTCATGACCAGGTAACCTCTAGAGAGAGTTTCTTGTGATGTCTTGTGCAGTTGCTTGGAGCTTCGTTCATCGCAGGTTTAGCTTCCAGCGAGTTTCTTGCGAGTTCACTTGTGCTTGTTTGCAACTATGTTCATTGCAAGTTTGTGTCTAGGTAACCTTGGGAGTTTTCATCTTTTGCAGTAGATGTCAACTTTGTGAACTTGTCAGGTCTTGAGGTCAGAGGTTTGCACGGCATGGTAACTCTAGATCACCTTTTGCTTCCTGAGCTGACAGGTAAGTTGTCCTTGAAAGCCTTGTGCTTTCGAGGATCTCGATGATGAGGTTTGAAAGGGTCAATGAAATAAGGAATCAACCCATGAGATTCCATGACCCACCTCTGAGGGATCCTTCTTGCACGTTTGTCCTTGGTTGAATGCGTGTTGGTTGAAGGTCGAAGTTGATTCTTTGATGGATCTGGAGTTTGGCTTGGGTTGAGCTCGAGTTTACCTCTGGATTGATGTCATTGAGATCACCTTTGAGGGCAGAAGTTTGGATCTTAGTTGATGTCTGATCCTCAGTTGCTCAAACGAACAGAAGGAGAGAAGAAGACAGAAGAAGAAGGCAGGTGGCCCTAGGCGACCCAAGAAGGGGTGTGAAAAGTAGCGTACAGCGCACGTGTACAGTGTATGGCTCACCTAGGCTTCTTTAGGGAATTTTCGTTTTTGGAGTGCTTGGGGTTGGAGCTGAGTGGAGGTCTGTGCCCTTTTTGTGTTTGACCTTTGACCACCTTAGCAGGAGGATGTTTGAAGTGGCAACTTGTGGCTAGGAACTGCTTAGAGAACCTTTTGGTAGAGCACGATGTCTTTAGAGACTGTTTGATGTAGTTTCCTTGCAGTTTGTGTAGTTTGGAGATGACTAGGTACAGTCATGTACTCTTTCAAGAAGAGTGGATGTGCTTCTAAGAAGCTAAGAGGACATTTGAAGACAGTCTATAAATGACTGTAACTTTGGCTCAAGGAGCGGGACCGAAAAGGGCGCGTTGCTACTGTGTTTTCACACCCTCGTGAAGCAACCCGGGCCGATCCCCCGCCAGAATCCACGAGGGCGGTTTACCTCCAGATTGAATCATGGCTAGCAGTCCAGGCTGAGGAACCAGACAACATTCTAGTTTTGACCACTAGAAAGGACAGTGCCACCAGCCTTCGTAGCTTCTGTCACCAGTCCCGCCGCAATACCAACGTCGAGACAGCGGTCAAGGTTGCAGGAGCCACGGCAAAGCATTGTATTGTCCTTCATGGCCAATCCAGCTTTCTCAGTGGCCACTCCAACAGGTCTGACTTCGACAAAGAATGTTACACCAGAGCAAATGTGGCCCTTAGCAGAGCCACGGACCTAACGGTTCTAGCGTGCCCGCTCAACATGCACGGTCTTGAGGGTGCTGCACTTCTGCATGGTGCTTGCACCCTGCACACCAGCGACACAGTGCCTAGCACTGCCCAAGTTGCGGGGTCCTTTGAAATTGGCGATTTAGATGTTCAAGCTGAGACTGCCGCCTTTCTCAAGGCCACCGAGCCACACCCCCTGTGGGAGGGGCCAGCCCCCCTGTGCCTTGCTGAACATTATGAAGGGAAGGTGAGACGCCTCAGGCTGGTTCTCACAAAGCAAGGTTGTCTCTCGCAAGGCGAACAAAACCAGTTCCTGAATCATACCCATCCACTTCATGGCAGCGGACTTTTGTTTGGCTATGCAGCAGATGGACTTGCCAACCCTGATTGGCTCATCGTCTCAGACACAAGTCATCCCGGAGCTTGGCGTCTGCTTCATACGGTCAGCAAAGCAGGTGGCTCACGTTTCACGGTCGGTAGCACTGTTCGCTACCCGCCTGGCAAAAGTGATGTAGCCAACAAGGCAAGGCTGCACCAGTTTGAAGCCCTGCATAAAATCTACTTTTATGATGCATGGCGGAGTGAACCGATACTTGATCGAGAGAACTCCTCCTTGCCGCCGCCGCCGGCACCAGGGATGCTACAGGAAGGATGCTATTGGCGCCCTGCAGCCACTACTTCGGCTGATACGCAGCCCCCGGCCACTGGCGAGCGTGCTGGCAGCTTGGCCTCTGATGACCTCGACCTGTTCGGTTCCGATGGTCAGCCAAGTCTTCTTCCATCGCCTGACAGTACGCACAGCGTACAAAACTTTCATGACCAACCAGTCTCGGGCAGCAGCCAAGAAGAAGAAGAAGGCTCCCCCACCCAGGCATCTGAGCCCGCAGCACCGTCGGCTGGTACGGTCACCTCCTCAGTCGGTGAGGATGAGACACCGGTGCACGAAATCAGCAGCTGTGACTCACCCAAGCCCGTTCATGAGGATGCCGAAGACAGGGAAGAAGAAGCGGCAACTGATGACTCAGTCGTCGAACAGCAAGAGGAGCATGAGGTAGCCAGCGTATGGGAGGTCAATGACTCCTCTTCAGTGTGCTCTCAAGGACATTACGAGCCAGGAAATGGGGTCCGCTCCCGTTCTGCAACGTCTCCTCCCTCTGTGGCCTCTCCCTGCTCTCCGAGTTTATGTTTGCAGTCGGGTCGAGGGGTTCCATCTTGTTTTTTTGGTGAGATTGTGATGTTCTGCATGAATGTGTTTTTTGTTGTTGTTAAACCCGCGTAGCTAGCACTATCAGATCATCAGATCCTGTGCTCGCATTGCAATGGCCTAAGTAAAATAGCAGCAACAACAACATCCGAAATGATATTTTTTGAATAGCTATGTATTTTGTTGAAAATCATGTTTGTGTTTTGGCCCTTGTCCGTTGGGACTTTGCAAAGGTTTGCAGTCCACGATCTGATTTTTTTCTTTGTGGGACACATGAGTTGCAGTTTTCGATGCCTCCCCGCCTTTAGCCGTTTTCCGTTTTGCAAAATGCTTTGAACATGTGACACATGAAGATTGCATAATAAGTATGGAATTCGCACTTTAATTTTGATGTCAGCAGGTTGACCCAGAGGATATGAAAGGTTGTTACATGTTTCAGCATCGGACGATGAAGCGCCCATTGGATGGGAACCAAGTCGCTGCTTTGGAGGCCAGCCACATTTGAGGGATATTTTTCTCATGTGTCCCACAATAGAACGGTAGTACAGATGTTTGGATGCATCGAATCTCAGATGTTTAAACTGAGGATGTGAGGTTGCCAATTTCCACAATGCTTTTCACCCAGGCCTTTGCAGCTTCTTTTTTTTTGGAATAGTGCAGTGTCCAAGAATCGTGGCCGCTTGGTGGAGTTTCCTGAGACATTGACAGGGAGTTCCTAGCGACAGCCCGCAGGTGGGGCACACCGGTTCAGCTGCTATTAGCACTGCATTTGGAAGGGATTCGTGCCAGACGCCATGTTTGGCTTCCTTTGCAGGAATTTCACGTTGATGCTACTTGGATTTACGGTCAAACGCCACAGATGCAGGAGAATGTTTAGTTCCAGCACTTGAAGATAGCATGGACAATGTTTGTTGAATCAAATGTGTTGACTGCAGCGTGCTTTTGGAGTTTTCTGATTTGCCACTTCTCAAGCTTTGAGTTGCCCATCTATCATTTGGATGGTTCGGGTCTGTCCTATTACCTGTCACAGTCAGTAAACAATGATTACTCTTTTTGAACAAGGCCTTTACTAACCATCATTGTCCACGGTTGCAGGTATTAGGATAGACCAAATGGATGGTTTTCAGCGAAGTACTCATGTGAGGACACCTCTGTCCGCGTGGTGCAGTGCAGATCGTTGAAAGCTTTAAGGCGGACCATGTGGACTCGCACAGATCGGAGGGTTTGTAAGAGGCTTCAGAGGTCCAGATTCCTTGAATGTATTATTTAATTTGCTCAAGATGGACTGCTTGCACTGCGTGCAAGGCTTCTTCAAGTCACCTCTCCACTTACATATCCAGGATGTGGCAGCCAGGCTCTGGGAAAACAACTGTATAATTTCAACAGCCCATGGCAATATGTGCAGTGCGAAAGGCATGGGCGGGACCCTTGGGTGCAGCCGTGGCCCGGCATTTGGATGGTGTTTATTGCAACGGCATCGTGGTTCTGCTGGCGCCCGACCATTTGGTGATCGTGGATGTGCCTCGAGCTGTGGAAACAGAAACAGTGCCCGAAGACTCTGTAAGGAAAACTGATTGCAAGCACACCAATGCCAATGACTGTCTCTTGCACATGAGTTCTGGTGAGGTGGTTTCAGTGATTCATGTGTGCGGTCTCTCTCAGGACGACAAGCAAGAAGGTTTGAGGCAACAGTTGATATCGGACATGTTTACCCAGAGGAGCATAGACGCACGCTGGACACTTGGCATAGAAGATCGAAGAACGCGGTCCATGGTAGGTGGAGTAATTGGACACGAAGGTGGTCCATGGTAGCCTGGTAGGTGGAGTGTTTGAACGTAGCGCTGCTGTAGGTAGCGCTGCTGGCATGGTGTGATTTCCTGTGTTTCACCAAGGACAGACTTCCGGCCATGAGGTCTTGGTGTGTCACCAGGTCTGCAGGTGACCACGGGGTTTGGGGGATACCTCTTTGGACCACGGTGACGGGGTGCGGCCAAAAGCGACGAACGAAGACGAAGCTCGAGAGCGATTCTCTCACTGTGTTGCACCAAACACCGCGGTTGCCTTTGCAGAACCCGTGTTGCATGCAGGCGAGCCATTCATTGCTGTCATTTTTGGTGCATGTTGCTGTGTGAAGATGATGCAATTTTGGGCAACTTCAGAGGCAGAAGTCAAGGTTTGAAGGTGTTGGCATTTTAAGCTATTGAGCAATTCAATCAATTGCAGCATTCGTTTTGTAGTCTTACAGGGCACAGCTTTTTTCAGCAATATCACGGGGGGTACAATACCTAGCACACCTATCTGCAAACCACAGAAGGGGCGACGTGCTGCTTTGTGCTGCCATGTCTTGGAGGAGGCAGGTGTGAAGAGGTCTACTTTCCAAGTTCTCAATCTTCAATCCAGCACCTTGCGTGACTTCTGAAATTGGTGCTTGGATCGAATTGCAGACTGAAGACCATGTTCAACGGTACTCTCGGCAAGGCCTGACTTTCGCCGATGGACAAGGCCCTAGGCGGGGAGTTCTTCCCGGTGCAGGGGGTTCTTCGCGGTGAACTCTTGAGGCCCATCCTCTGTCATAGTCTTAGTCATAGTCTTGCATCAAAACTTGATGCATAGGAGAAAGAGACCAGCTTGGTGTTCAAAGCATTGATTGTTCGCTGGTTTGGTTTAGTGCTTGACTTCAGAAGCTGGGTGGTGCTTGACCTCTATGGTTTCAGTAGAAAAAACTCCGCAGACCTCTGTGGTCATGTTATGCCCCTGCACGTGCTACGGAGACCAGGGACGAAGGTTTGGTACTTTGTGGATCCAAAGTCGGGACCGGAGCAAAACAAAATCCGATCTTCAAGCGGTATTTGGTTTTGGGGAGGGTAGCAGCATGTAGCAGCAAAGCGGTTTAAGTTCAACATTTCCTATTCCAAGCTGATGAACTCAGGCGTCCTGTCTTCAGGTCTGAAATGACTTGGGAGAATTTTCGTGTGGGAGCTTGTGGGAAGCGCTTTTGCTGGGCTCAATCCCGAAGTGAGAAGTGCCTTCAGTTCGAAGAGCGCCCTCGCAGGTGTGGTAGTGCCTTCTAGGATTCTAGGAAGCACAATCTAGTACATGTTAGTTGCAGGTTTACTAAGAAAGCAGCAAGCATCCACGGCTATATATCAAGCTTTCCTCCCATGTGCTCATCAGATGAGTCACCCGCCAAGCGGCCCCGGAGTGCGCCTGACTTGAAGATTGTCGTGGATGACGGTGAGCTCGAAGTGCATTCGGTAATTCTGGAATATGCGTCGCCCGTTTTTGCCAAAATGTTGAGCAGTGCTATGAAGGAGGGCTCTGGGACGTCCATTCAACTCCCTGGAAAGAAGTTCACCGAGCTGGATACATTTTACAAAGAGCTGCAGCTTTGCACCATGAAGCCCTTGACCAAAGAAACAGCCATTTTTCTGACACATTGGGCTGAAGAATATCAGGTCGATTCCTTAAAGGACAAATGCGAAGCCTATTTATTGGCATCAGTTCCGGTCACTGGCCAAGCATTGCAACATGCTGTAAAGTACGGTTTGCACAAAAGGACTAAACAGTGTCTGGACGTGATGAAAGGAGACCTTGCAAAGCACGTCAACGACTTGGAAGTCTTGACAGAGAAGGGATGCGAAGAGCACCTCAAGCAGATGTGGCCACTGATTCTTCGAGAGGGCGGGTTGCAACCTTCCCCACTGCCGCCTGCGGAACATGTGAAAAGCATGTGGCCTTTCGTCGCCCACGCTTTGCGCACGGCGCCACGCCTTCGCCAACTGGTCAGACTCAAAGGCGAATGCGCGTCTTGGCCGATGGATCTCATGGTGGTGCTCCCATGCAGTCATTCCGCAGACGAGAAGGCCAAGACATGGCTCACTGAGAAACTCAGAGCTCACGGTCTTCCTGTGTGATTGCCCTGTTTCTGGTGCCGACGTGAAGACTTCAGCGACTTGTGTGACATTACATAACTGTGGCACACTGATGTGTCTTGTTACACCACAATGTGCAACAAGCCTTGGCCTATACATCATCCCGGTGCAGGAACAAAAAGACTGTGCTCCCAACAGACCAAATGCTTCCGGCATTTCGTTTTAGGTCACACTTACAGTAGCGCAGTATTGAAGTCCACATTGAAGTTAGGCGTGTTAGTGCGCCGCTCTTGCTCTCTTACTGTTTTGGGTTTTCACTCATCAGATGTTTTGGTTTTGCCGCCAGGAGAGATCTACCGAAGTGTCAGTCGCTGCTGGGCGGTGAAGATCACGTTTCGCTGGTCAGAAAAGTCTTTCAAGCCCTTGTGTTCCCTCAGACCGACCAGTTACGAAAGTCCTTCTTTGGTGATTGGCATTGGCAAACACAGTCAATCTTTCCCACTACAGCACTTGCTAGGCCCGCTTGCTGTTTGTGGCGGCTCAGATCTAGGTTTCCCTGTCCCTTTTGGCAGCGCTGCCATGTCGGACGCAAAGAGGCCTAAGACTTTGGAGCGAGACATTGCTGGACTTCTTTTGGACGAGGCACTTGAGGGTCCTGTGCTGGTGTTGACACAATGGTGCATGTGCCAGTGACTTGGTGTTCGGGTTTGCCAGGATAAGGTCAAGAAACTTGCCTCCACTGAGTTTGTGGATGATGCCTTGGCATGTGCTATGGCGCGTGGTATCGTCATGTACCCGACACCAAGCAACAAGAGGGAGGCGAGGCTCAAGAACTCAAGATTTGTACAGGAAGGACTTCAGAAACGCGAGTGATGAGCTGCTTTGTTCAGGCTGCTGTGGTGCCAATGACACTGCTTCCCTGTCCTTTTGCAGACAATTACTTTCAGCTGGCGAAGAAGCTCACGTATCGTGTTTGCACCAAGAACTAGCACAAAATGGTCTCTGACTCTCACTTGGTTGTTGCAGTTCTTCGTGTGAGGGGATTTTGTGCTTAAAGCTGGTCTAGAGTCTAGAGACAAGAACATAGTACGCTCCAAGGCCGGACTTTCATTTGCTGATGGACAAGATAACTTGTGTGGTGGCTGCAAAGCTCTCTGTAACCTTTATTCTTCTTGGGCAGAGATGTAATTTTATATAGCTTTGTAATTCAGAAGTCTTTGAAGAGATTCCATGGTTTATACAACTCTTTCTGCCATGCTCTCAAAGTGTTTGTGCCGGCCACCGTTGTTGACTTTTTGTGTGCATGGAATGCAGTGAGAGAGAGAGAGAGAGATGGACATCAGAGTGCTTGTAGCCGTAAAACAAAATGAATCGGTTCTTTCACGTCTCATTCCACTTGTGTTTGGCAGTGCAAGTGTCGAGGGTTCATTGCGATTCTAGTGTTCCATCTTTCAACGCAGCCCGCATTCAGGTGACATTGGGTGGCTCGAACGCGCTTTGGCAAAAACCGGCGCTATTGACGAGATCTGCAGCAAACTACTGGAGATTTGCCGGAGTGTCTACAATGCGGAGACTGGAAAGGACCGCTTTTTCAAGGCACTGCAGCACTGCAAGTAGGATTTGCTGAATGAGCAGTGCTGTGGCAGTGCTTAGCTCGATGTGGGAGACCTGCAGGACCCCAAAGAAGAGATCCGACTCCATCTCATGCGAAATGACTTCATGCTGGACACACAGAAGGGCTCTGAGGGGGCAATGATTCAAATTGAACTGACCCTTGGACATGGATGAGCAGAAGTGGGATACAGTGGGATTTCCATTTTTGCTGACTGAGCATTCTGAACTGCTCTGCAATTGCTTGTGCTCTTGAGGAACATGATGTCTGCCTCCTTTGCAGGTCATGGGCAGGACTTGACAGAGGTACATCGATACCTCCTGTCGAACCTTGGTTGGAGTTCTACAAAGGTTGCACGCAGCGTGCTAGTCTATAAACACATTGAAGCTGGGATTGCTTCCTGTTTCTTACGGCTTCATGGACATTCTTTTGTTAGGCCGTCCCTCGAGTTGAAAGATGTTTAGACAAACCCTGTCGGTGGACAGATCAATGATACTCATCAACACCGTTTGTGTTTGGTAGAATAACCCGTTTATTGCATCACATCTGCATCTTGTGAGGAAGTACTTGCCGGACCAATCCGGTGACGTGCCGGGATTGCCTCGAAGTGCAGCCATGGAAGGTATGGCAGAAGCTATCGCTATGGCACATGAGGCACACTTGGCAGAACCATGGTTTTTGGGAATAAGGTGTTGAGCAAGGCTCACTCCGCAGACTCATGGAGTTTGGAACCTTTCGATAGGACGAGGGCGTGCCCCGATGACATTTCCATCAAGTTCTCTCTGTGTGTCTCGGGCAGTTGTCGTGCCTGAGGCGTACAGCTCTCGGTGGGAGCCACTTGGCTTACCCCGAGTAGTGCTCTTCATTGTCCTGGAAGAGGAGAAGAACGAGCTGGACCACAGGAGAAGTGTGTTTCCAGAGGAACGAGCTGGTGCCCAAAGGGGCCGTTTTCGGGCAGCAATTTTAAGCATGCCATTCGTTTATATAGACGGTATGGCATAGAATTCTTGCTCGCTTTGGTTGACTTTTGCTGCCTTTGGTGGGGTTTCCCACCCGGAAATCGACGGAGAAAAGGGAATCGACACGCGTCACACGCGGCGTTTTCCAGGAAGCTGGAGCTCGCGGCTTTTCAGCAAGGCATTTGTTCGCTACGCAGATCTCTGGCGCAGCTCAGTCGCACCTGCGAGTTGCGGCCCCTGGTGGCGCGAAAGCAGGTGCGTTTTCTTGAGCTTTGGGTAGAAGATCTTGAGAAGTGAGAAGAGTTTTTTAGTGATTGGAAAGTCCAGAAAGACCAAGAGTTTTGACAGTTGGAAGGTGTGATATAGTCCGATGATCCAAATAAATTGAGACCATCGTCCCTGTCAGACAAACGTGCGGCAACCCATGGCCCTGGTTGTCGATGGCTACGAGGACAGCAGCAAGTGTGTCTATTTGGTGGGCGGTCAACAGTTTTCTTCCGTGATGTGTCACCGCTCGAGGCTCGAAGGCGACACGTGTCACCTTTTTCCACTCAAGGTTGTCACTTCGACTTTTTCAGGTCACGGTGGCCTACTTCCGCTCGGGCTACTGGCCGCAGCACTTCGAGGGTGCCTGGCTCTGTCGGCAGCAGCTGGAGCGTTCCGAGGCGGCCAAGTGCCCCTCGGCTCCGGCGCAGCTGGCTGGGATGAAGAAGGCACGGCCGCACGGCGTGGGACTTCGGTTTTTGACATGTTGGGAGTTGGACGCTGCTTGGGGAGTATTGTGATGTGTTAAGACTTGTGAACTCAGATTGTTCTGCCATGGTGACCTATGAAGATGTGAAGTGAAGCCTCCTCAAATCTTAAGCAGGAAGCCAAGGGTCACTTGGACATCACTTCTGGAAGAAAGCACAGAATAGTCCGTACATGGATGATATTCATGTCGCGAACATGAGCAACTATAGGTCGCTGTGCACTGGCTGTGCACGTTGTGTCACCTCGTGTGCAGGTGCAACAACTCCTTTGTGACAGCGCCGAGTTGTCCAGGTTTTTGTCCGAGGAGCAGGCAGCTGCGGTGTCCAGCACGTTGCTGGGATGATATCCATCGATCACGGTGTCCATGTGGGGTGGCAAAAACAGCCTAGAGAGGGCCACTCGAGGCTGTGTTCGATTGAATTTGATTGGATTTGGGTATGGGTCCCAAAAGAAGGGCCACTTCAAAGGAACAAAAAGGTCAGCTCTAGATGTTTGACCACTACCAAGTTAGTTTCCATTGAGTATTGGGTCATTTGAGCAACATTTCTTTTTTTCATTTGAAAGGATGCAAAAGTGGAACTTGTTAACTTTCCGCGAAAACAAAAGTGTGAAGCTTCTTGTTCTGCGAAATCTTGCGAAAGCGTCCTGCGCAGCCTCCCAATTTTTGAGCCGCGAAAGCAAACCGCGAAAGCAACTTGGCACATGTATACATATACAGTGAAGACAAGTATAGGTATAGGCAAGGATGTATTATATAATCTCACGTGTGTACACAATCTCACAGCACTTCATTCCAGTGTAGCTACTAGAGTTGTGCATTGAGACTTTGGTCGAGCAACTTTTCCCGCAACTTTGGTTTTGGATGGAAGCAGGAAGTGTCAGATTCGTGTGAAATAGTGTAGCAGCGTGACATGTTCAAGAGTGAATGATGATTTGACTGCGCAGGCGTGAAGTCGGCGCTTTGTGTCGCTGTGCCATTGGGATTGATATTCGCAGGGTGGTCTTACAATTGCTGTCGCAGGAACCGTAAAAAAACACAATCTAAGCTGATCCCCACAAAAGCCCGCGAAAGCTCCGCGAAAGCATCTACAGCCTCCATCCAACCAATCCCCTTTCGGACGGCACTGGCCGTTTCCGGTCACAGAACCTCCTAGCTCTTTGTGGAGAAGAAGCCTTGCTGTCCCAAGCTGCTGCTCGCCCACAAAAGCAAGCTGCAAAGCATCACCGATCATCACCGTCAAACGACTGCTGCCTTGCAAGCTGCCTCGCCTTCCTGCTACTTCATCCTCATCTGCCTCTGACACTGAATGATGTTTTCTGTCTGAAGAAAAGGATCTGTCCGATGCACTGCCAAAGCGTTCGAGCGTAGGCCTTTGATAAATATGTGCACCGCGTAGGCACCCTTTGCAGCTGCGAAAGCTTTGGCAAAGGCTTTTCCTGTATTCATAGGCCCACCAAAAAACAGCGATCATTTGTCAACATTTTCCTAGATTTTCTCCATTCCAGTCTGGGTGTGATCTGAGGTTCGCCAAGCAGTTTGATCCGAGCAACACCTCCGTGGAAACCCGTGAGGCGGTGCAGGCGGGGTGAACACACAAGTGGCCGAAGAACGACGTTGAACAGCACCTCAGCCCCGAGAGTTGGAGTCGTAGGAACATTTCACAAGAATTGTGCAAACTGCGTCGGCCATTCCCTTGCGCACTCATGAAAGGCCAGGTGTGTTTCTTTTCCGTCGACATGTGTCCAGCACAACATCCCGGAGCGGAAATCTTTCTTCCCATGACAAATACTATACTATACCGGTAGAAAACAATTTTTCTTTGAAATGCAGCCAGTCCATGCTCTTCCGCAGGCTGCCCGCAAAAGCCCTGGAGATTGGGTCCTCAAGCCGCAGGCAAAAACCTCGGTGAAGTCTTCGTCGCACCAAACTGGCTCCAAAACGTGGGAGTTCACTGGGACGGAGTTCAAATTGGCTCGGTCTATGCAGGTGGAAGGTTCTGGAGAGCTGTACTTCGATGATGACATTCCGCGTCCTTCATGGCATGTTTGGACAGAGATCTGCTTTGATAAATGGAATTTGATGAACACTAACACTACTGAACACCTAGACTGGACACCGCCGGAGTTCATGTTCCAATTACTTTTGTTCACCAAGGTACAGACCTAGTCGTAAAATGTCGTAAAACTAATTCACATACATTTGGTGTTCAAGAAGTCTCAGCCAGTTTCGATTTCGTGGTCTTCAACCATTTGGAGTTACCGAGCGACTCCCTTGTGGTGACGGGGTGGTTCAAGGTGTCTTGGAGTCGCGAAGTGAAGATCAGCTCGCAGAGTTCATCCTCATGGAACGAGTGAGGCCGGGTGAAAAACGGATGGCGCTGAGTGCAGTGGGAGCTGCAAGGAGTCAGGAAGCTTGACAGTCTTCCATTCATAGTGAACGGAAGCATTGGTATGGGCGGATCTATTGTGTAGCCGGGTATGTCAGTGCATGGGCAGCAACAAAAATTGGGACAGGCCTGTACAAGCTGCGTTTGCAGTGATTCATCTCCTCTCCAATGCCCTACTTGTTTGGGTGTGTACCACACCCAATGAGATTAAGAGTTTGCAGAAGATTTTGCTACAGTAAGTGCATGGTCAACCTCTGGACTGCTCTTTGCATGAGGCCTCCATGTACTCCCTCAGCCATTTTGCATGACGGAGCTGTGCTAGTACGTCGTGCTGCCTCTTGGAGTTCAAGCGGTCCAAGTCTGTTGGGCCAACGTGTGTGAAGACGATGAAGATTACCTCCTTTCTTCAAGCGATTAAAGACCAGTGGCTCTGAAAATCACGCTTGATTCCATCACACATATCACACCTCAATTCTCTTGTGGGGCAAACGATTGCCAAGTTGACTGGCAGACTGCTGAGGTTGCCGAGTTGGGGATTTTTGGTACTTTCGTGGCAGATGGAGACAAAGTCAGGTGCAACAAGGCCAGTTGGGCCAGCTTGACAAAGTTCGACAAACCTCTTGGCATTCTATGCCCACACCTGATGTCAACCTTGCTTGGGCATGCTCAAGCTTTGTCACTTGAGGTGGTTGGGCACCTTCTCCGGTCCAAAGGGCAACAGACGAATCAGGGTGGTGTCTTCGTTGGGAACGTGTGGAGCTCGGTCCCGATGACAGTAGATCCCTGGTCATTGGTCCCAGCCACGCTTGCGAGTGACCAGGCCACTGTTGATGTGCCGTTCTTGGTGCCATCAGATATTTACTGGCGCAACGTCACGGCGTGAGGATCGATTGGCATTGCTTGCAAAAAAAGGAATTGGTAAGAAGCAAGAGCATCAAGAGCTGACTCGTCGCTATTTCCTAGCTTTCTCACGAATAGTTAAGGAATGCTGGGAGCAGTCCCGCGTACCAGAAAGAAGCAAGAGGAACACGAGCATGGTTAATTTTGGGCTCAAGATGCACACTGATCAGTGTGATCCTTAAACTTAAGGAACCGGATGTTGTCCGAAGAAAGTCAACCGGATGCGCAAATGAACAGTACAACAAATGTCAACAAATCCTCCAATGATGTGCCAACGAACTCGCACCGCCCGCTGGGGAAACCGGATGTGTCTTCACTGTGCTTCCCAGCTTCTGATTTCTTCTCCAACCTACTAGCAAAAGGAATCGAATAGCAATGGCCTCCAAGCTAAGAGCGATGGATGGCCTCCAACCTAATAGCAATGGCAGTGAAAGCAGGATGTTCTGACACAAAAACCAAGCAGCAAATGCTGACTTTTTCCATGTGCATTGGCCATGTCAGCTTCTGCTTGCTTGGCAAGGATTCGGGAGGACTACTATTGCTTTGGAGTTCTTTGAGTTGGTTGCTGTGTGATAGAAGGGCTTTTGGACAATCTTTGGAACTAACAATGAAAGGTGACGAGGACACCGGAAACTTACTTTGCGGCAGAAGAGCAGGGACCAATTCCAACCGTGAAAGCTGTCGAGGAATATGATCGGCGGCCCCGCACCGTCAGCGTCTGGGGCTTTCTTTCCAGCTTGGAATTCCCGTGGGTTTGTTGAGCAGCAGTGTTAAAAACATTTCATTCGTAGCAATAAAGCTATTTGTAACAAGCGCATCGCTTCTAGTAACAAGTGCCTTACTAGTAGTAACAAGAAGCTATTAGAAACAATAATTAAAAGCAATTATATAGAATTAAATTACTAGAATTTAGAATGTAGAATTTAGAATTAAATTCCGTGGGTTTGTTGAGCAGTGTTAAACACATTTCATTCTCAATTTTCTTTGTGCAACATCTATGATCCTCCTGCTTTGCAGTAAAAGTCTTGCGGCTTTTCTGTTGCTGCCGATAGTGCAGCCCTGAGGCAGCCTTGCGGCAAAGAGCTCTTGAAGCGCAGAAGGTCGGGGAAATGGATGGAACCAGTTGAGCTATTGGTCCTTCAAGTATGTCTGCTGTGGGTCAGTAGGTTTGCAAAGTTTTAAGTGGACCTGATCACATTTTTGAAGTAGTTGATTTGGGAGGGGACACAGACAGGCCCGGCGACCACCATACTTTTCAACGTCCCTTTGGAAGAACACAACTATTCTTTTTGGATTTGGTGAGCTGTCAGTGGGTAGCTTCGCTGTTCAGAGGCCTTCGACAGCCAGCACGTTCTTCATTGTACTTTGGGCGATACTGGCCAAAGGTACTTCCCAACCCCTTGTGTATCAGTGAGTCTATATAGTCGAATCTTTTCCCACCCTCCCTTGCTGGCTTGTGGAAGCTTCCTGTTCCTCAGCCATGCAGACTGCGGTTCTTCGCTTGGAGCGCTTGCAAGCTGAAAGGACCGCCAGTGCAATCCTTTTCTGAACATTTCAGCTGGAAACTGTTGACCGAGTGGTGCAGGAAGAGGTCGTCTCCATGTCACAGCCCAGGCCGATGGATGGGGTCTTTCACTTGTTTGGTTCCGCTTGATGGACATTCCCCTCTCGTAAGAGCATGTAAGAGTGTCGATTGTGGTAAGTGGTTCATGACGAACCCGACTAGACTCGTTGAGTGTCAACAGGCTGACTCAACTTGGACATCACACTTGTGTGAGGTGTTCCTGAAGAGCAAGGTGTATCAGAATCCCAGCTGCTGGGCTTTCAAAAAATAGAGAATGATTTGGAGCAATACAGGGAAGTAGCATGGTGCCTTGCAGGGCTGGATTGGAACGCAAGTTGGTGAAACCTTTCATAGCCTCCCCAAAGCAAGCCATTGAGGCATCTCATCATCCGATGCTCATGCCCTCCAAAGTTAAGTGCTGGACTTCTTATGAGCTGGTTGCACTAAGGGCAGCTGCCTGTGAACCTTCCAACACCTCAACCTTGGCTACCGTCTTCAAAAGCAAGGACTTTCCTGCCTTAAGCTGCAAAGGGTGCATGCTTTCATCCGGCTTGGAACTGTTGATGCTAGTTGGGTTGGGTATCCTTCATAGCGTTGTTTGATACTGGCAACTAAACTGCATCGCCTACCCATTTGATCAGGATGAGCTGGAGCAAATGCGCCGGGAAATGCGAGATAATCGGCTACAGCCTGGGTGGCCTAACAAAGAACACTGGGGGAAGCAGCAGAAGTGTGATTTCCCCCAGCGCCACGCAGAATTGCCATGATAGGGGGTATAGGCCTAGGATAGGGGGCTGCCAACAAATTATTGGCCATTTATCTACGCCTTCTGCTCCTTTTTTTTGGGCCAAGTGGGGCTGACTGCAGCATAGAATGGACATACCCATTAGTTCCTTGCTTCGCATAGAAATTATGGTGGGTGGGCACGGGCCAAGCAAATGCTCCGCAGTTGTGCAAGTGAGCAATAACTTTTCTGACGGTGCGACGCCTATGGACCCCCTAGCCTAGGGCCATCCTATGGACACCAGCCTACCCTAGGACCCTAGCCACCTATCGACACAGTAGCTTAGGGCCTATGATAGGCACAAGGCCTAGGCTGCCCAAACTTCATTGCCCCCAGCACATAGGGTCTTGTCATTTGGAGATCAGGCAATTGTTGGTCCCATGCCTTTATTTGGCCATGCTCAGGATCGACAGTCGTCGTTCGCACTTGACCATTGGCACTTGGTGGAGTCGTGTCGCTGTTGCGTGCGCAGCTTTCTTCCCAAACAGAGTGACTTTGCCATGATCGAAGAGGTATCTACCAACCTCTCCAGGAGATTGAGTGAGTAGTTTACCGCAGGATGAAGTGAAGTAAGGAACCACAAACCTCGCCACAGATGGACCGAGAAACCAGTTGAACCCTGTTCGGTAAGACAGTTTACCCCATCGAAGTTCGTCATTTGCCTTGCTTGGTGTCCTATTTTCAATCGGTTTAGCTTTGCGACACTGCAGCATTCGTTCATCCACTCTTATCAGGGAAACACAGTGATGTTTCTTTGTACGGCCATGTTTGCTTGGCCACTCACAGCGATTGGCTCATGGGGAAGTCTCGCGAGGCGCCTGAGTGGGAAAAAACACCTGAAAGAATCAATGCAACAGGGACACAATTGATAGCACTTGATCCGGCTGGTACTAGGGTTTGACAGACCATCGCGTGGCTTTCAGTTCTCTCTTGATCTTTCTGGGCTCTTGGTTATTTTCTCTGGATTTTGCAACAATTCTTTTCTTTTGCAGTGGAGGAGAAGCGGAAGAAGGCGTCAAAGAGCCAAGGGCAAAGCTTTGTTCCTCCTGGTCACAACCTCAGGATGTGGAGAGGCAACATGTGGAGCTTGGAGAGGGAGTTTAGACTTTAATAGACTTTAGAATGTTTTGAGAGTCTAGTGACCCTCTTCTCTAGTGACCCTGAGAGACTCTGGCTCAAGAGAAGTGTCGACCAACCTCCCAAGCGCTCAGAAAAAGAAGTGTCGACGTTCCGTTCGTTTCCATGGCTGTGGAGCTTTGGTCGGGGCTGCTGCTGGCGGTTTGCGTGGTGAAATGTGCAAAAGACCGTGCAAGGCGCTGCTGGTATGTTGTCTTCAAGGCAGGCTTGGGGGCAAGATGAGCTGCGGACCGTAGTAGTGACATCACGCAGTTCTGAGATTCCAACGTTGTACTCTCATACTCTTTCTGATATCGGCTCACCTATCAAAATATATATATATATGTATAGTATCCTCTCCCTGCGGTATTTGTTGATACACTCAAGCTCTATCAACACGCGGGGCCCGGTTTAATCTCAAAGAGAATTCCTCGCGTCACTCCTGTCAGGGAAACCAGTGCGACACGACGGCGAAGGTGAAGCAATGACTTGTAACGAGCAATCGATCTATCCTACCCCTATGCGAGCCAGCTGCCGCGCTATGGATTTGCTTTTAAACAGATCTTCCATGGCAGAATGCCTCAGTGTTCCCGACCTTCCGCAAGTTCCAGATGTTCACATCTTGGATGTGTGGCAACCCTTCCATAGGGCTCCATTGCAGAGGGCACACTGAATGAGCAGTTCATGCTGATTGGCGAGTTCTTGAGAGATTCGTCCTGGCGTGAGATGCGCTCCTGAGGTTTCTAGCAGTCTCCACTGACGAGTGCTCCTGAGGCTTCGTACTTCGAAGACGTCCATTGAGCTTCGAAGGCGTGGAGACTGGCCTCATTGGTTTCGGGTTCGCTCCTGAACGCGAAAAGCCCGCTGTGACTGCCACTGTCTCGCAGCCTGAGACACGTCCTTTGCTTGTGAATGTTGAAGTTTGTTCCTCGCTTTCCGCTCCTGAGGTTTCATGATGCTGCCCAGCTGCAGAGGGGTGCTTGTGTAAACCAATGGGCATACCTGCATAACACAACACAGCAATCATTCCAGGCACGCAAGCACTTATCTGGAGTCCGAGTATGAAAGGAAGCAGCTCTTGTTTGCCCAAGGAGTGTGCTGCCGTACCCACCGCTGGCACATCCGTGCCTTGGCCTTGCATTCCCTTTGAAGAAGAACGTGCAGCTGTGAAAGTCTATTTGAGGAACTGTGCGGTAAATCATGTAGAGGTGTGGATCGGAGCATCCTTGCTGTTAAGAATGGTGACTATGATTCCATTTACTGTCTTATACTTACTCCCTTATTTTTTTCTTTTCCTCCAAATAGCAATGGCAATAGCGATGGCCTCCAACCTACTAAGTTTGGATCGGAACATCCTTGCCCTGCTGCGTTGTTCAGCAACGCCGTCCGTCCCAGGCCCTGGACTGGCTTCGTGGCTACCAAGGTGAAGAAACCTGGCACAACACTTCGGTTTTTTGCCTTTGACTTCGGTTTGCCCAGATGGTTTTGAAGTGGTTGTTTTTGCAGTTCCTTTGATGAGATGGTGTGGGACCACTCGTACAGCGAGCTTGAGTGGCTTTTGTGGAGGAAAGACAAGCTGTGCTGAGGAAAAAGAAAAAGGATAAGAAGGAGAAGAAAAAGAAGAAACGGCGCCGTGAGAGCAGCAGCAGCAGTGTTTCTCGGCATTGACCATCGATGCAGCTTCGTTACGTCTCTTCCCTTCGAAACTTGCACTCTTGAAACCAAAGAAGCAAACACTCGCAGAATAAGTCCTTGGAACTTGTGGAACATTTGCTGAGGAGAGCCCAGAAGAGACATCCTCGCTGAAGGCACCTGCTTCAACATAAGAAGGACATTGATTGTGCTGGAGCCAGCATGGTCCACTGAGTGATGGTTTCAGATATTGTTTTTATCGGATGATTGAACCCGACGAACTTTTCTTTAAAGAACATGAGTTGAAAGCACCCTTTCCGTCAATGTTTGCACAACCCTTCCGCCCACGAGGTCTCCGCTGCGAAGGCGAAGGCGAAGGCGAAGGCGAGGACGGCGAGGACGGCGAGGACGGCGAGGATCGAATACGCTTGGACATGTCAAGTGTCCACCATGAAGGTAGGGGGGGGGCTGAAAATGACATTCGAAGCGAATTCTGTGAGGTAGCACCTGGATCTTCGAAGCTGAAGGTGTGGGTCCAAGATTTTCCCCGAAGTCGGTGCTTCTGCGGTCGAGTGGATGCCCAGCAGTCCACTCCCTCGCTTATCATGATTGTTGAGAGAGGTTTCACTGATCGGGCCTGGGAGGCAAGCATAGTGGATTGAGCCAAGTTTGCAACAAGACTTGAACCAGCCAGTTTGTGCAGAAAACTCGTGTGACAATGCTCCCGTTCACCTCCTCAATAGGTGAGCGCCGAACACGACGAGCTTTCTGGGCTTGACCTGCTGATTGCTGAGGGGCTGCCATCTGAGGCCTGACCGTTCGTTCAAGTCTGAACACAATCGCTTGCGCCTGATGATGATGATGATGATGATGATGATGATGATGATGATGAGGATGTTATTGTCGTTGTTGGTGTCGTTGTTGCAGGTCGTGGTCGTGGTCGTGGTCGTGGTCATGGTCGCTGCTGCTGCTGCTGCTGCTGCTGCTGCACTTCAGTTACGTGTATTGCTGATCCTTTGCCTGTACAAATGGCGACCTAATTGAATCGGATTGGAGTTTGCTTGCCTTGTGTCACTTGGCCACTGGTCAAAGGTTTTTTCTATTCCTGAGTCACACATCTGAACATGTTCACCTAGAATTTGGAAGTCCTGTAGTTCACTCAAGGGCTTTGACCCGTGTATCTCACTGCAAGGTCTGACTCTGGTCAGTGATCAATACAGATTAAGAATTTTGAAGCCACCGATTTGTGCCAGAAGCGGCCTCGACATGGTTGGGACGAGGCACATTGATGGCACATATGTTGCTTGCGAGAATTAAGAAAAGCAGGCCTGTGATGAAACGATACATGGGTCAAATCTCCGCATGAGGCTGATCCAAACCCAAAACCCAAAAGCATCATTTTCAGCTTCCCTTTGTATTTCATTGAGCTTTAAGGCAGGGGCACTCTCACTCTCACAATTTTTCTCTAGCTGCAGCAAGCCACTGTTAGACTGGTTGCTTTTTGCGTTTTAGCCAGAAGTAGTCCACTCCTGCCCGGGCTGTCCAACTCCGCTGGTCCCAGCCATTTGGAGCCGCACGGGGCCGAGCCGCACGCCGTCGACATGAGGCCGAGGAAAAGGAGTCGAAGCCAGGCCTCGAAGCGAAACGTTCGAAGTTGGTGTTTTTTGAGGACGATTTTTCTTTGCGCCAAACGAGGTTTGATGAAGTTGGACATTTGAGCGGGCGAAGTAAGTCGCACATCTATTCGCTTTCGACGTCTTTCGACTGTCTTTTAGCCCTTCCAGCTTGTGTCTTCGAGCTTGGCCTCTGGCCCTAGGCCTCACTGAGGAGGAGCTCGATGAGATTCGGGAGGCCTAAGCCTCAAACCACACGAAGAAGCGAGTTCGATCACGGACCTCTCAGTCTTGGTAGGCCATGCTCCAAGGTATTTGTTCAGATCTCAGCTTTCTCGTATGAAGAACCTTCTTTCTGTGCCGAAACCGTGGAAGGATCGAAGAAAAGACCCACATCGTGCATGTGTGAGTCCCGAAATACAGAGTTCCAAGCGGGAAGTCCGTTTGCAGCCAGGTGTTGGGCCCGTAACAAGCATTTTAGTCAAAGGGCAAAGAGATAAAGACTGAGTTAGGAGCACTTGAAGAGCACTCACCTTTCTTTTCCACAAGTAGTAAAATGATAACACATGGCTGATGAGCAACCCAAAGGGTGCTCAGCGCTACTTGCATGGATGCTATCGTCAAGCAATTCTTTGACAAGAAAGTGGGAGAGTTCTTGAAGGTGGATGAAGGTAATCTGAGAGTGGATGCAGCAACAGGTCAGTTTCTCTTGAAGAACGCTTCAATTGTTGGCCAAGCCTTTGACGGGCTGCACCTGCCCGTATCGCTTCGTGGTGGCTTCATAGATGAATTGTCAGTTCATTTGCATTTAGATGTTTTTAATCCTGGTGCGAATGTCTCGCTTCAAATCCTCATCAAGAATGTCTTCTTGGTCTTTGGTGCCCACACCACGGACTGGTCCTACGGGCATGTGAAGCAGTGCAAATCGAAGCTCGTGGACCTCGTCATGAAGATCTTAGACTTAAAGCCACCGCGGAAGGCCAAAGCTGCTGAGGAGTCAGCCACTGGATGGTTGAGTGACGTGCAAGATCGGCTGAAGCAAGACCTGATGAAGAAGGTCGCTGAGATGATCGAGGTGAACATCACCAACTTTCACGTACGCTTCGAGGACTCCAAGACACAGCCGGTGCCGTACGCATGTGGTTTCAAGCTGGGCTACTGCGCAGTCTTCGCCACTGAGGATGTGAACTCCCAGCGGACGACAGGCTGCTGGCGGCACACAGTGGACACCCTGGCGGATCCTCTCTTCAGCCAAACCATTGTCGCCCGGCGGATGTCTGTCTACTGGGACTTGGAGCATGGCCATCGGCATTTCACCTCCATTCCCAGTGGCGAAGAGGTCTTTGCTCGCTTCAAGCGATTGAACCTCCGGGAAACCTTTTCAGCTTGCGTTGTGGAGAAGCTTTTGGAGCTCTATCCACCACAGCATCCACGTCGCAAATACATGGAAGGTCCAACCTTTCGAGAAAGGTTGGACTATCATCAGTACATCATCTTCCCTGCTGGTTTGAATGCTCACATCACCGCGAACAAGACCAGCGAGGCGACCCGGATCCAGAAGGCTCCTTTGCGCGATGCTGATGTGGTGGTTTACTCCTTAGATGTGGCCATTGATTCGGAACAGCTGCGAAGCATCAACTCCTTGTTGTCCTACATGAAGAACTTTGGTTTCAAGGACACCCTGATGTTGTCGCGGCCCTCCCAAACGATCAATGCTGTAAAGCCTGGGAGTGCAAGGCGCGAGTTAGTACGAGCTTGGTGGCAGCATGCGATGAAGGCGGTTCAAATCATTTGCAAGATCCCGAAAAGGGACCTGTCTGCAGAAGATTTGCAAAATCGTGCAGCTCTGCGGGAGAGGTATATCACAGCTGTCAACCATGCAAAGGACTTGGACCTCTTGGTCAGAGCTGGGCAAGAGGATGCTCGAAAGCATGCACAAGCCATGGAGGCGGTTTCTGATATGCAGATGATGTTGAAGATGAAGGAGATTCTCGATTGGCGGATGCAAGCTCGCGACCGTTGGCTTGCTCGTGATGGTCAGGCAGCTACTGCATCAACGCCGCTTGAGGCAGCTCAGCGGGAGGACAGCCGCACAGAGAGCAAGGCTGCCAGAGTGAAGGATAGACCACTACCTCAAACTCTGCAGGTGAAGGTGACCTTCCAGGGCTTTCAAGTCTTTTTCCTCGTGGCTCATGGCGGCTTCTGGTATACCAAGTACAAGCCAGGTACATTGGTGGATGAAGAGCGGCCAGAAGACATTGAGCGGCCAGTGAGCAAGAAGATGCATACTCGACAGCCAGTGGTCTCCGCATCTGTCAAGAATATTGTGCTTGAGGTCATTCAGAAGGGACACAAAAGCTTCAGAGTTGCCAGGTGGATTGAGGTGAGCGTGGGCAGATTGGAGGTGGTGAATCTCAATGCCGGGCTGCAGCAGCCCAGCCGAAACATCGTGAGCATCCAACCCATCCAGAAGCACAAGGGCTTGCCGACCTGCATTTTTCTGGGTTTGAACACTTTCGAGTTGATGGATAATAGCTTTGTGACGGGTGACACACCTTTGTCTGCTGTGTTGGAGCCATGGGATGGCCTTTTGGGGCATACCAAAGACCAATTCTCACCTGTAACTCCAGTGATGCTGCAGAACTTGGGCTTCCTAAAGGAACATGTGAATGACTTGGGGAAGCTCATGACCTTTGCATTTGCACGAGTTGGTGAGGTCAATGCCATGGATTGGGCACCCTTCCGACGTAGGATGCTGTTCTTCAGCAAGAGTGGACTTCGCGACATGGACTTGGTGACCGATTTGGCACGAAGACCCTCTCAGGAGGCACTCATGAAAGAGCTGCTTGCACGCTTGCAACGAAAGGTGGAGCTGGCTGTTGGGAAATCCAATATGTTGGGCTCCTTTGAGGTAGAGTTGGATGGTGTTTTGGCTCGAACTGTGGATCACTACAACAAGGGCTTGGTGCTTTGCAAGCAGGCGCAGCTTGGTCCCTTGATGGTGAAGCTGCGCCGCAGTGGCCAGCCACAGGCTTTGCAAGTGCAGATCCATCATCTACACCCGAATGTTCTGGCCGCGCCCTCACTGCCTTCATTGATGAATGGTGGTGTGAGCATGTTGCCCTGGAAGACTTCAATGATGCTTCTGCCACAGGAGGGCTTTCAAAACACAGCAGGCTCTGATCGAAAGCTCCAAGAACCCCGAAAAGGAAGCAAGGAGAAAGAAGCGAAAAGTGAAAAGAAGGGCCAGCGCGGTAGCATTGGAACCCGCCAGCGTGGTGTCCTGAGCCCACAGTCGCCATCTCCCACAGAGACGTCCGTCGCATCTGCATTCCATGTTCAGTCCGGTTCTCTTCCAGCCCAGTCCGGTGTCAAGTTCATGGAGGCCGCATTCTTTCTAAAATGGGGTCGCAATGGAAGGGCCAAGAGAAGGTATGTGGAGTTTGACGAGACATTAAAGGCGATCGTTTGGAAGGACCACGCAGCAGCAAGGCCTCGAGGCATTTTTCCCCTTGGGAACATCCAGGATGTTTGCGTGGGACTGCAGACACCAGTGGCTCAGCAAGCAGACATGCCTGCGACCTGCTGCCACCCAAAGGGTGGGTATAGATTCAATCCCAATCTCGTCATCTCAGTCATCGCTGAAGATCGCACCCTTGACCTGCAGGCGGAGACTGACCAGCAGCATCAAGTGTGGGCTGAAGGTATTGTGGCCAGATTCCGTGCACATGTTCACAGTCAGGGCGATGGCCTGGCCTCGACCCCCGCCACTTACAAAAGATACCCGGTGAAGTTCAGGAGTGATCGTTGCGAGCTTCGATTGGCATGTGAGAGGTTGCAGGCGATGACGTCCTTCAACAAGACCGTGGAGGTCATGCAAGGCGCTGCGGAGCGACCGAAAGTTTGTCGCTCATGTGGCCTTCCACTTGAGGGATCCAGCTGCAGCAACTGCGGAGCAACGCGAGAGGAAGCAACACGAGTTTGAGGAAGCACGTGATTTCATGAAAGAGAGGAAGCAACCTGATGGTGTTGAATTCTTTGCATTTGCCCAAACGCCTCAGGTTTTTGTCGTCGAAATGTTTCACTCCTCGTGTCTCAGCCAGATGTCTCTAGACTTTGGAAGTGGGACAAAGAGGTGAAAAGGTCGCCGATGGCTGCCACATGGTGTCAGACCGCAGAAACGTCAGACCATGTCTACATGACGATGTCTACATGTCTACTTTGCACTGCGCCCAAAGTGCCCTCGTTTAGTCCAGGAGCCCCGATCAGTGACCGGCTTGAAGCTGATTGGAGAGGAGGCGCCGTCGAAGCCTGGCACAACAGAATCGGTCCTGTGTAGCCCCTGCAAAATCACGCGACAGAGTTGCATGGTTTGCAGGGTTTCTGGATCGCCAGTAGAGTGTGGCTTCGTATGTTTGACATTGATCCTGGCAGTCTGGGCCCATTCAGCTGTTTGATTGTTTCATAGTGCTTCAGTCCGGTGTACTCTTCATCCCCCAGACTGCATCCAGCAGCTGCTGGTACACCACCCACGCACCGCTTGTTTCTTTCAATCACCAGTCCAAGGAATCTTTCATGGCACTATGCCCCTTGCTCAGCTCTGTGAATCTTCAATGCTGGAGAGATGGACATCATTGACGGACTAAGTGACATCTAGTGGCCCACTTTCAACGATATCCGAGCCTTCCGGATGAGTCGATTGAGGTTCTGAAGGATGAGACAACACGGAGCTTCGTGGGTTTTCTACCGCGGACATTGAGCCACTTGACGGATGCTCCTTTGGAGAGATTCTACGTCTGACATGGAATACAGATATGCTTCCAGCTGGCTAAGACGTTTGACCATGGATTCTGAGGCCAAGACGTTTGCAGCTCCTTTTTTTGAGAAGGCTTTAGAAGGCTCCTTGTTTGCACTGGATTGAACTTATTGCTGGCATTGGAGTCCAGAAATCAACGAGACATCCACGTTGATGTGAAAACGAGACTGCATGTTGATGACATCAAAACAACAAGACTGTTCCTTGCACGCGCCACATGTGATGCCTCGAAATCATGGACACCGGACACCGACCTGGCGAACTAACTGCTCAGTGGCAATCAAGGTGCCAAATGGCTACAACCATCTGGCCCGAATGGGCCCATTCCACGGAAGACTGCCTGGATGGTCTACTTTGATTGCACATGTACATATAGACTCCTGGCAGAGAAGTGGCTGTGGTTAAGTCAGATGAACAAAGCTGTTGCGTTTTAGTTGAAGAGAAGCCTCTAGGGCGCACGGGCCCCTTTCCATTGAATCTTGAGGTAGAACTCTCTAGCAGTCAGAATGATGTCACTTGCGACTTTGAGACAGGGCGGACAAAGGCCATGGCCATGACCTGATATTTATTATTTGACACAGTTTTTTCAAACACTGATTTCAATCATGTTTACCACCTTCCGAGGATATGGACGCATCGAAGTGGAACCGCAGCGGTATCCGCCATGGATGTGCACCTTGATGCACTGGGTCATGTCAGGGCACTCAGTGGGAGGTTGGAGGTTCGTGGAAATAGAGGAAACTGGAGGTTCGATTCCTGGCTGCAGGCCTTGCTGCGGTATCAACGAGCAAAAGGCCGGGCCAGCACCATGAAGATGGTTCCCGCCTTCAAGAACAGGCATTCAGAATCATTTCAAAAACATTCAGGTGTGACACATATGCCTGTGCATGGAGAAGTGTAATGAGTGAAAAAGACAGGTCTCCTGCATCTCGTCGAGTGTCCTTTTTGTCCTTTTGATGCTCAGGACTGGCCGAACAGTTGCAATCTGAACCTCTATCAGGATGGGAGCCTGAGCCTTGGAACGTTGGCTGAAGTGCAGGAGGTTCTTGGAGCTTGAGACGAGACTTGAGAGATGGAGACTAAACGACAACTGCATCCTTTTGGTAGTTGGCCAGGAGGAGACGATGCTAGTACTGAAGAGATTAGAGATCGTAAGCTCAAGAAGTGGAAGAGGATTGAAGAGGATCATGAGAAGCTTAAGAAGATGAAGATGATCCAAGATTGCCGAGTTCTCCAAGCGACCCAGCTGCGGTGTGGTTGAGGTGCTTCCGTCGGTTGGCATGCAGATGATGAGCATCTCTTCCAGGGGAAGTGCGCGGGCCCAGTGCAGAGGTTTTCCGGCCTGGCTGGAATCCGTATTGGGGACGCCTTTCCTCATTCTTTTGTGAGTTTTAAGAATCACCTGGCAAAACAGCCGCCAAAACAGTTGATGCTAAGCATCGCCAATTTTTCAGCAACATGGTAGTGAACCCTCCAACAACAGGGAGCCCTGTCTCCAAGCTCTTACAAATTTCGTTCCATTGGAGCTCGCTCCAAACTGATGCAAGTTGCACCCAGCTCGTAAAAGGTGCTGTGGTCATGCCATGGTCATTGTTGGAGAGCATTGACAAGAAGGCTGACGATGTTCTCTGAAAACATAATCCATCCTTTTACGTCCAAATGTGCTTCATATCTCCTCTTGAGCTCTGAGGAACCGCGACTGTCGCATCATCTCCTTATCCCTGGGCGCCACGCGTAGCTTCGAGCTCCGGAGGAATTGGCCGCTGGGCGGTTCGTCGCGGGGCGTTGCGGCGCGTCGCGGCGTTGCTCCGAGGGGGGTAGCAAAACAGAGTACCACCTGCTTGCTTCCCAAGCCGAAAGAAGGGGGCGCCAGGAAATACACCACTTGACAGACCTGACAGCTGACAATCAAGAAAACCAGCAGGTTATACAATACTGATCGGTGGAGTTTTTCATGGAATGCAACAGATTCAATAGGATTTTGGCATCTGCAGAACGCTGACTGAGGTCTGAAGCTGACACCATCCGGCTTCCGCTGACTGCGGGCGACCTTTGTACCATGGAAGCTCGGCTGATACTGAGGTGCTGGTGATGGAAGACACATGGTAGAGTCTAGTAGAGTGGCAAGAACAGAATCAAGTTTGGGCATGCTTCACCTTGCAACGCTTGTAACATCTTGTAACCTGTAAACACTCCCATGGTCTCCAGAAGAAGACTAGGACTAGCAGAGTATCCGGCCGCAAGGAGGGGATGGTGCAAAAGCATCTCCAGCACCGGGTGCCCCGCGAGGATCAGGTTGGCGTTCCAAGAAGCCTGGGCCATAGGGAAAGCAACGAAAAAAGAGGATCTAAGATCCACTTTCCAGTTTCTTTTGACCTCTCGAGTTGTTGAAATTGGGTATCAACTCAGATTCACAGATATTCACAGATATTCCACAAGTATCAACTCGCTGTCGGAAAAGAAATGATCTAATTTATGTCACTCTCCTGCAGATTCATATAGAACGCATTGGAACCCTAAACCACTTGGTTGTGGACGAAAGTTAAGATGGTCTTCCACTGGTCAATTCTCAGGTTCCATGTAAGATTGTGTTGGGTACTGTAGCTTGACTTGTTGCATGGGTGCTTCAGCATGATAAGATCAGTGAAGAGTTGGAATTTGGATCCGATGTACGCACCTCGCTTGCAGGTGCGTGCCCCGCGGATCAACCTCACGTGGCGGTGGATTGTTCCTTGTCCACCGACCACTCCAGATTTTTGCACATGTTTCTGCATGTCATCAAAGATGGACTCAACTGCCATAAGTGAGTTAGTGGCCTGTTTGGCATGTTTTGGCCAATTCATGACTTTTCAAAGGAAGGCCGAGGCTTATGTTGTTCTGATTCCATGGTATGCCATGGTGTCTTGCAGTTACTCCCGGGGCCCGGTGAAACTCATGGCTGCCAAGGTGAGGCATTCTCCTGGCTGCCCCGCACGACGATCTGTGTGACCTCAGAAAAAGTCGAGTCCGCAGCGCGCAAAGACGCTTGAAGAGCGCTTGCGGTGGCACCAGTCCAATGGGTTAGCTTCCGTAGCTCCAAGCAAATGATTTTTGGTGTGGAGGTTCAGGGGTGAAACCGGGCTCTCGCATTCTTAATCCTCAAACATCGAGGCAAATGCGAGACGTTGCACGAGTGAAAGCGGAGCTTGAGGGAGCCACGCACTCAGGGAGGCTGCGGTCCGGTAGACGCCTCTTGCTGAAGGCTGATGAGTTTTAGATAATATGTTCTAGACACCAAAATGCTTGGCCTTCTTGGTGAGACCTCCTTTCTAATACAATGGAACCTCCAGTCACTCGGAGGAACCTTGTGTCTTCCGTCTTTGAATCCCACGCCGGCGCATCGCTCGCTTTGAGGAGTGTCCCGTCTTCCTGTCCCATCGCCTGCGGCGGATCTTGGAGTCCATCCTTCGGGTGCCCATCGCTGAGAAGGCGGAGAGGGCCGGACGGAAGGAACGGAAGTGGGACGGAAGTGAGAAGGCAGAATGGCCTGGGTGGAGTCGTTCTGATGGATAAGTCCGAAACTAGACACTTCTCGTAGAAGGGCGACAACCAGATGAAAAGTGTTTGTTTTTCTTGATCGTTCTTTCTAAGACTCTCGTGCTCGTGCCCCTGTGCTCTAGGGAGTTGGGGACGAGACTGCGGGCTCTGCTCGAAGAACAAATCAGGGGGGTTCTGCTGGCCAGGACAGTTCAGACTGGGATTCTTCGTCCTTGGAGGCCAGTGGGTTCCGCGAGTTCGGGAGGAACCCTAGGTCGGCACTCATTCTTTAGGTGGAGAGTCGACCTAGTAGCGAACCTTGTTACTACTAGTAAGGCACCTGTTACTACTAGCGTGGCACTTGTTTCTACTAGCTTCTTGTTACTACTAGTAAGGCACTTGTTACTAGAAGCGATGCACTTGTTCCTAGGAGAGTCGACCTTGCAGAGTCAACTTTGCGGCTGAAGGATTTGTTCGCGCCAGGAGCATGTGGCCAAAGCAGTCGCGGCGCTCACCTTTCACCACAACTTGCCACCATCTTACGTTCAGTGCCCTTGGAAAGGCTAACACTAACACTGCCTGAAGAGCCACACGCTGAAGACGGTGGTCCAGACACTCAAATGAAATATATTAGCTACTAGTAGCAAGAAGCTACTAGGTGGAGGCCATCGCTATTAGGTTGGAGGCCATTACTACTAGTAACAAGAAGCTACTAGCAGCAAGAAGCTACTAGGATCAAGACTGTCCTCAGCTGCTGTACCAGGTACATGCTGAGTGACCTCTACAAGAACTCCTCGCTGGACAGTTTCAATTTGCCCACTACCTTGATGTTTCTTGCACCTGTACTCGCGGGCTGTCTTGCTCTACAATGATCAGAACTTGGATTTGGTTGAACGGTCAAAGCAAATGCCAAATGGACCTCACCATTCAATGAGAGTATCTCAGCCCACGCCCGCAAACTCATATTTCCCAAGTTCAGGACTCTGCTGAGAAGACCTACCGCAAGTGCCTGAGGTTGCGGGGTGTTGCCGCATGTAAAGGTGGATGTTGCAGAAGAACTTGCGGCCACGAAAACCACCAGACTGGTGGTTCAAAGAGACAGCCGTTGTCGTTTAATGATTTTTCAGTTCATTTCGCCCAATTGTTCCCTTTCCTAGATGTTAGCAAGGTCTGAAGTTGGCAACCACCTGCCTGACAGGGTAGTGAGATAAGTTGCAGCGGTTGGAGACTGACAAGTCCTAGAGAGAGCTCCTGCTTGAACTATGTTCTGCTACTGCGGCCACCAGTACCGTCAGTTGAGGTGAGGTGCTCACCCGCCTCAGGGACATTCTGCGCCAGGCTGCAAATTATGTCACTTTGCTGGTCGTTGCGACTGAAGCCCATTCGTTTGGGACGTGTTTTTGTAAGTACAAGGACCCTCAGTACACCTGTTTAAACTGGTGCAACACTTTCACACCAGCTGTATTGACCTGGCACTTGCGAAGGACCCGTCGACGAACATTGACTTGGAACCCAATGAGAGTGGGGGCCCCACCTGAGACTGCCTCTTGAGGCTATGAGACCGGGAAACTGCTTGCCTCACCTGAGACGATTTCAAGACAGTCCTAAGGTATTTTCCTGAAGGTTTGCAGCATCCAACTAGGCATCCAGAAACTAATGAAGCACGTGCTTTTTAGCTCCAACTTGTGTTTGTTTCCTAGAGGTGGGTATGATGGTATGCGGTATGCACTATAATATATCTGAAAGCACTTCTTATTCCAAGAGAATGGCCTCTATCTATGGGTCAACTTACTACAAGCAAACCGGCCAAATGCGTTCACAATCACACTGAAACCAAGAGTTCTACCTAGCAAGAAGCATCTCAATCTATCATGCCTGGGGCTAGGCAGATTGGCACTTGCAACCAGAATCAAAAGGAGATCGATCTTTGGGAGAAAGCTTTCCTACATGTGAAGGCCTCAATGATCTGGAGGAGGTGGCCAGGACCTCAGGGAGTGCAGAGAGTGCAGAGAGTGGCTGTTTCGTTCTCTGCTCCAGACGGCGACCAGCCTCGTGAAGATGAAGGCGTGTGCCGAGCGTGGCGCGTGTGTGGTGAGAACTGCAGAATCCTATATAAAATCTCGGAACCAAATCATTTAGTGCTCAAGGAAGCTCCACCCGCCCTCAGGTGGGGGAGCTTCTTTGAAGAAGCGTGAGCTATCCCGCGTCCAGTTACTAGGAGCTAACTAGTGGCCCTGAGCGCCCTTACTCATACAGTATACAGTATATAAGTAGGCGCTGTTCCTTAATGAAGTAAGGAGGCAAGGCCATGGGCTAAAGACTTTTTGATGTTTTGGACTTGACTGTCGGCTAGAGGGCAGAATGATGGGCAGCCCGCGAGGCAGCGCTGCCTTCGAAGACCTTCAGTGATTCGGGGACTCACAACGAAGAGGCGACACCAGTGGTGCAGCATCGCCGGCGTTTTTTCGACGGAGACCCGCGGAGTGTCTCTATCTTGGAGAAGGATCCGCTTTTCCAGGGTAGTCTTCTCCTTTTGGCACCTCACATGCAGTAAGAATAGGAGCTTGATGAGAAACCATGACCTGTTTCCAGATTTAGTGTTTGAGCCGCAAAAGCAGCTTCCGAAGCCAACAGCGAGTTTTGTTGCAAAAGCCAAGAAAGAGCCGCTGGGTCGACCAATTCATTCCGGCCAATCCTGGCGCCGTGGCATCGGCGCTCCGAACGAGTGTTGGCTGGGCAGGTCGTCCGGCTGCGGCGCGTGGAGCGTGGCATGCCCAGGGCGTGGTTTGGGCCTGATGGCATGGAGGAGGCCACGAGTGGAACAGTGATGGGCCGGTCGGTCAGTCCTTTGAAACGGGAAAACACAGATGTGTGAACAGTGATGTGGTCATGCACAGGGCGCGAAGGGTCGCGCGAAGGGTCGCTTGCTGTCAGGACAACTACACCTTCAAGAGTGCCATCATCAACAAGCTTCCAATCGCAGAGCACAAGGACCCCGTGCTAGCGGCCGCAGGAAGTGGAAGCCGCTGACCAGCAGGTCTTGCTCATTTGGGTCATTCGCCCACACAACTGGTGTAGGCAAACACGTCCCGAAAGGGAGTAGGTCTTGTTCAAATCTGATGTCGCTTGTGAAAACCTCTCACTCAGGAGGAGATCACTCAGCTCATCAACGACAATCAAATCGTGTAAGCTCCTGAGTCCTGAGATGCACTCACTGACATGTGGGACTCAGAATCAAGTGTTACAACGACGTGGGATGGTCGGCAACAACAATGTTTCTGTTTCATGTCTATTGCCTATGAACCCTGCAAGCAAGACGAACAACCAAATGAGGTGCCTTCCGAGAATTGCAATGGGAGGAAAATCCTGGGTCCGCAACAACATGCACAAATATCTCAGCAGAAGAAGGGATGAAACGACAACCTGGTACACTTTGTTTGTTTGTGCTTTACGGACCTTGCAACTTATGGCAGCAAGCAACTGACATGTTTGCTGCCTTTGAAACACAGAGCCTCAGGTTGATTCAAGGAGAGACCGGTTGTGGCAAAACAACGCAGGCAAGCTGCAAGCTCATTTTGTGGAACGTGGTATACAAATCTTGATGCTGAATAGAATGACTTGGTGGCTGCAGAGTGCCAATGCTGTTTCTTCAGTCTTGATTGCCGGATTCCAGGTCCCGCAGTACATTCTAGAGGCACGCCTGTTGACCCGCAGCGGAAACTTGCATTTCAAACGAGACACGCACACACAGCAGCTCTGAGGTTGAAACGATGATTTGAATCTGAATGTCCGGTAAGGAATGCTCAACCACTTGAGGGGATTTCAACCAGTCCGTTTTCCAACGAATTGTCACCGTTTTCCCACCGAAAGCGCTCCAGGCAGCCCTCAAGGCCCAGGCCGACGCCCGACGCCCAGAGGGGAAGACCTCCTCGGATCTGCGGCGGCCGGTGCGGATCGTCGTCACGCAGTGGGGGAGCACAGAGCGCATGAACCCGCTCCTGGAAGGAACGCATCCGCATAACTGATGGTGGCAAAAGCATATGAGTAGCAATTGATAGCGCATAGATATAGCATATACATGCTGGCAGGGAGAACTTCCAGAGACCTGACAGTTATATGGCCTCCAAGATACATGAAAGCTCTTCTCCAGCTCACCTGTTCTCTCTCTCTCTCTCTCTCCTCCCGCGCTCTCTTTCTTCTTTCTTTTTTTTTCTCTCTCTCTCTCTCTCTCTAAACTCGGCCAATTTTTTGTGTTTTTTGGGTGTCGATGCCGTCTGAGGCCTCGGCGGATTGCCGCCATCACGGTGGCCAAGCGTGTGGCGGAAGAGCTTGGAGAGAAGGTGCCGTCCAGGTGGTCATTTACACTGTAGATGGTGAGGTCTCCTTGTAGCTGCAGTGACAAGACAACTACCATTTTTGGACGCGGATGTGTTTGCTAGTAAGGGGCAGTAAGGGTTCGAAAAGTCTAAGACTTAAGGCCCTTTACAAGCTTTCTTGTACATTAAGTAGCTTTCTCAGACCTGGGCCACGTGCCGTTTGAAGCTTTGCTCCTCAGCCACGGTAATGAGCTTCACCAGAGTTTCTTCAATGGACTATGGGTTTCAGGTTGGCGAGGGGGTGGTAGGCTACAAGATCCGTGGCACTACTGCTGGGAACTTGGAATCTCGCTCCTACATTTGTCAAGGACAGAGTCAGATGAAAGGTTGTGAAATGTTGTGAACATAGAAAGCACACTGCTATTGTTGGACTTTTCTGTTGTGGTCCGCAAACTCACATCACCGTGCTTGGCTTGGATTCTGAATGCAGACTCGCTAGCTGCAGTGCAGCAAGGACTTGGGCAGTAAGGTGACAGCACAGTTCAGCTTCTTAGGTCCTTGATCCGATCATGTTGAACACATCAGTGACTGTGTTTTACCTGCACAAACTTGCCATCAATCGATAGTCATTCTTGATGTCTTGAGGTGGCGGGACCCAAATGCAAACTACTCTTCTGCACCACTGGAGTGATCCTGCTTGGCCCCAAGAGCCAGGGCACCTTGTGAGGAGCGCGCAAAAGCATTGCCTCCGCTGCTTTTGCTTACGTTACTTTCTGCACAATTGGCTGCCTTCAGTCTCGATACTGTGTTTGCTGCTATAACATTGCAAGAAAACATGGGAAGGTTGCAACATGTCAAACCAAAAGAAGCACTCAACTTTGTGGCCTGCAACAAACTTAGGCGTCGACTGGCGAATGAGGGGCACAATTTCATGTTTGGTCCGAAGACGGCTGCGAGTCAGCACAAAGTTGGAGAGTTCAGATGTTCATCTCACGTTGGGGCTTAGACTTGCCTGATGGGCTGAAGATTCAAGAAACCACGGTGCACACATTGTTTGACTGCATCCGACTGTGTCTTCAAGCGAGCGCCTGAAGGTTACTCACTTACTTGTGGACGAGGTGCACGAGAGAGGGGTCGAGACCGACTTCATGCTGACCTTCCTTAAGCAGGTTGGAAGGGAAGGGCAGAAGAATCGAATTGTGGTGAGAATTGTATAAATCTGAACTGCTTCTCAACCAACTTGCCCCATACTGTCAGCACCAGTAGCTTAGTAGCTTTTGCCAAGCGAAACAGACAACATGCCTTGGCCTTGACGTTTGTTTCAAAATCCGGTTTGATCCATGACGTGGATCTAGAATCTTTCTTTTCTCATGTGTGATCGCCTCACATGGGCAGTGCGACCCACAGTGGCGCAAGGGTGATCGCGTTCTAGGCACCTTCCGGCCTTTGTTGGGCCGTTCGCCAAGACACTTCCAGGTCCGGAACAATAGGCCCAAGCTCCGGGTGGTTCTCATGAGTGCGAAGCTCAGCAAGGCTCAGTCTGCGAAGGGTGGAGGTCTCCCGCTACAAGCAGATCGAGACAGGCCGAGATGTTTTGTGTCACCCCTTTCAAGGGACTCTTCCACTATTGTAGTGAGGGTTTCCAGAAGATTGGATACAGAATGAAATTTGCAGAGGCCCGAGATTCACACCCAGTTCTTCTTGTTTAGCGGCCATTGTTTAATGGTTCGCATTCAGGTGCCACCATGGACACGGAGTGCTTCCTGAAATACTTCAGCATGTGCCTTATAAATCGAGAGTAATGCGAAGCACGAGGTGATTTGTTGGATCAAATTAAGGCTTTCCGGAAAAAGTGGTAACCGTGGCTCATCCCTCAGCTTGAGACAGTCTTCGAAAAGGGGAATTGGACCAGTCTCGGACTGGACCAGGCAGTTGTTCAGTATTAAGAATTTCTTTACGTAAACGGAGATTGGAATCAAAGAAAGACGACTGTTTCGAAAGAACCCTCTTAGGGCGAGCTTGTGCAGCCGCCGATGGTGGTTTGCTTGGGGCCCAGAGAATTCCGCTCCCACTGGGAGACCACTCTGCTCGAGGCCTGACCTTGCAACTTTTTCAGTGTTTTACATTGTTTTACAATGTTGGGTGTTTTGGGTGTTGGGAGGAAAGGAAACGAGGCACAACAATTTGCTAGGGCTCCACTGCCAAAGCTCCTTAGGCCCGGCCTTCTGCCATCCGGTGGCCCAGGAACTCAGAGCTCCAAGGACGCTTCGATTGCTGAGTCTTCCATTGTTTGAGTGTTGGTGGCAATGAGATTCATGAGCAACTTGCGTGTTGACGGTCAGCAGTGCACTGGTGCACTGAAAAGCTCAGAAGATTGACTTTGACGCATGACTTTGATCCGAAAGACACGGCAAGACTTGCCGATCGGCTTTGCCCTCAGGCTGAGTGCTACCTCGAGACCATCAATGCTCGCCTGGGTGCGACCGTCACAGATGGATTTTGGATGCGTTTGTAACATGTAACAAGTAGTGGCTGCCAGGAAACTAGACCCCTCAGGCCTTACGCTGGGTGTGTTTTCAACATCTGCAGGGAGATCAGATGATCCTGAAACTGGAGAGAGCCTCTGAGTTCACCCTGTCACATGCAGCAGTTAGGATCCAATCTCTGAAGATTGTTGAGCACATACAAGCACCTCCAACTAGGAGTTTGGCACTGGTCCACACATTCGTCTCCTAGGTCGGAACCGCTCGCCTGAAGCGAAAAGCAGGGATGCCCAGAGATTCCGCCCGCTGTGCGGTGTGCCAGTGCGAAATCCACCAACCTTCCAAATACACATATATATATATATAATATTGTGTAATTAGAGTAGATACACACATATATATATATATACAATATTGTGTAATTAGATGTAATTAGAGTAGATTAGTAGATTTGTATAGCCGGTATAGCTGCTGTTTGGACTTTTGGGGGTGGGTAGGATGCACAGGAACCTCGAGCTGGTTAGTTAAATGGACATCTCCAAAACGGGATTCACCTCTTCCAAATCCTTCGGTCAAGAGGTGATGCGGGGGGCGCCCCACTCCCCCCGAAAAGTCCTCAAAAGGCCTGGAAGGGGACAGAGCCACGCATGGTTCAAAGGGATAGGGAAGCCATGGGAAAGCCCGAGGGCTGGTTCTTCGTTTCAGCACGACACCGGTGCGCTGCACGATGAGGTCCGGACGAGCTGCGACAAACCTTAATGCCTTTGCCTTGGGCTGTTGGAGTCCGTGGCACGTCATCATGAGAGCCTTCTTCATGTGGCTTATGTTGTGAAGAGGCTTCCCAATGCTGGACTCAGGTCAGAGAGTGATGGGATTGATTATGAGCTCATCCTCAAGATTGTGGAAGAGCCAGGCACTTACTTGTGATGCACGTCTTCAGAGCTAGAGCCGTTTTGACCGTTGACATTCCTGCAGCTTTCAGGGTCATGGTGCAATATCATGAGTTGATTGAGGTAGAAGATAGGCTCATTCCGGGTTGCGTGTGGATGTTTACAAACTGTATTGACTGCTATTCACAAGTTTGCCAGCAACTGCACCTTGAACTGTAACTTTTAATTGTCTCATTAAGTCAGTCCTAAGTGTTGAAGGAGCGTGCAGCATTTGTGAAAGCCCTCTTGTTGAAACCACAACCACACCAGAAAGCACCACCAAAATACGCTTGTTGGAATGCCACCCACGCCACAAGGGCGCCTGACGCTGCACGTCCGAGGATCGAAATATCTCCCGAGGGTGCCTGGACCTTTGCGCCGGAGTCCATGCGAACGCTTCCCAAGGATCCCGGCCCGAAGCGAAGGGCGAAGCCTTGGCATGTCACCGGAGGCGGCTCCAACCCCCCCCCCGCGCGGAGACAGATCCAAGAGCGAAGCGAAGCTCAGCAAAGCTGTTTGATTCTTGTGATGTGGTAGGAGGTTGCAGAAAAGCACATACGGGTGATATCTATGTGGGTTGTAATTCCAGATGCACCAAATCGAGAAGTGTACCAAGTCAGTTCATGAAACCTAGAGGCCAATGGAGCCCTTTCGTTCGAGTGGCGACAAAAGCGGTCGCCAAGGGTTTTGCGGGTTATGAGCCCAACGTGTTAAGGGTGGGGAAGTCCACCCAAGAGGTGCCGCGTGGGCCCCTTGGTTGCTGGCCGCCATGTCCAAGCGCGGTGCGGCGCCGGCGGCAGCGGCAGCGGCGGCGGCGTCGTCGACGCCTGAGGAGGGGTCGATGGAGTCGGCCAAAGAGGACGAGATCCTCGCCTTGGAGGACGCGCCGGATGCCCTGGTCCCTGTGACGGCCATGGTTCTGGCCCAAGGTCCTCCGACCACCTATGGCCCGCAGCGGCGAGGAGAAGCTGCTGGGAAAGGAAAAGGTGAGGGCGCGAAGTCAGTGCCTGTGAACCCGTTCTGGAGCGAGCGGATGCAGGCAGAAGCACGGCTGAGGGCGATGCGACCAGCGGCGCTGCCGGATGGAGATGCTGCTGACGGGCCTCAACCTTCAGGGCGGGTGGAGCCTGTGGATGAAGAGAGAGGGGTTTCAATGGACGTCAAGGAACTCCTGAAGGCGGTGATGGCGCAGAACGCAGCCTTGAAGAAGGAGGTTGGGGAGCTGCGAAAGGAGATCAAGGAGTCCAAGGTCACCCAGGAGCAGAAGGGGAAGGTGAGGGTTGCGGCCATTGAAGATGCACCCAAGCCCCCAATGTCGACACCACCACCATCACCTCCGAAGGATCCGCCTCCACATACCCCTGTGAAGGGAAGGATGGATGATTCGGATCAGGCGTGGGCCGGTTTGAGGATTCCTGAGTTCCCCAAGTCGTTGGAGGGTGAAACTATGGGGAGAGGCAACGCTCCAAGAGGTTCGGGAGTACCTGAAGTGCCTGGATCCTGGGGAGCCGGAGGGTGGGGACTTCAAGGTGGCCATCAACGAGTACCAGATCGAGAGGGTCGAGGGGGCAGTGAAGAGAACCGGGAGCTGATCCGGGGCTCACCACTTGAGCAAGCTGCCCAGTCGGTGCTTCGGCAGCTGGGGACGAGCTCACCTGAAGGACAGTGGGCCACCCCTTCAAGATCTTCGAGAAGGTGATCTGGGGTCTCTCATCTTGGGAGATTGGATTCAGCTGGTGACCCCGACCATGAAGGACCTGAGCGCCACGAGCTGGAAATGGTGGGAGGAGGTGTTGAACTTCGCCATGATGGCGTATCGAGAGTGGCTTCAGGCGGAACCAGTCCAGAGGCTCTACATCCGGCCGAGGGTCCCAACGGAGTGCACGGGGGTTTGGAGTCGGCTGGAACAGCGAGGCCAGTTGATGCTCCTCAACGCAGTTCCGCAGAGCATCAAGGCGGAGATCCTGGCTAGCAGGACGACCAGCTCGGTGGAGGTTCTCTATGCGCTGTTTCGGCGCTATCAACCCGGGGGGCTTGCTGAGAGGTCCCGACTCCTTCGTCAGCTGGTGGAACCGAAGACCCCCCAGACGATGAATGAAGTGGTTGAGGCACTCAGGGGATGGAGGCGCAGCTTGAGACGCGCCCAGGAGCTGGAGATTGCCACTCCGGATGCTACCCTCCTTCTGGGGGCGCTTGATCGAATGTCTGAGTTGGTGGGGAAGACATCAAGCCAGGTGGCCTTTCGAATGTCATCTACAAGAGCGGCTCTCGGGGTGGACGTGACGCCCTCGTTGGAGACGGTGTTGAACTTCTCGGACATGCTCACTGCGGAGGCCGAGTCGTTGGCCATCAGTGAACTGCAGCCAGTGACGGAGGTCAAGACGGTCCCTTTGGCAACCAAGGTCAAAGCCATGGCGGCAGTGACTGAAGAAAAGGGGGATAAGGGGGCTGGGAAAGCCAAGAGTGAGGTAAAATCCGAGGAGAAGATCTGTCGCTTCTGGGGATCAGAAGAGGGCTGCCGGAAAGGACAGGAGTGCCGGTTCAAACATGATTGGACCAACTTGGAGAAGAAGGGCCGCTGCTTTGGGCGCTCATCGACCAAGCATTCCAAGCGGGAGTGTCCGGCCACCAAGATGAAGGGTGATGGAGAAAAGCAGGTGAAGACCTTCAAGAAAGAGGCTGAGAAAGGTGGTGGGGCCAAGAAGAACGAGCGGGAGCCCGTGGTCGAGAACCAGGCGTCCTCGGTTGAGGAGGTGGTGGATGAGAAGAGGGTGGAAAAGCCGGCAGCTAGTTCTGGAGAAGTTCAAGCATTGTTGTCGGAGGCCACTACTCTTTTGAAGACCTTGAGACCGGCTGGGGATGGGAGAGCCTCGCTGAAGGCGGTCAAGCTGAGCAGCCTGGAGGTGAAGACTACGGATCGTGCTCTCCTCGACGGAGGAGCAACCCACTGGCTCAGGAAGGCGGAGTCGGAGGAAGAATGGATGAGGGCCCAAGAGGTCCGAGTGGAGCTTGCGGAAGGATCAGTGGTGCTGAGGCAGCTTCCTTGGACAAAGACCCTTCTCACACAGAACGATGTTCAGACCATCGTGCCGCTTGGCGTACTGATCTCGCTCGGCTATGAGGCCTACTGGGAGAAGGAGCGCTTCACGCTGACGGACCCGAGTGGTGCCCTGCTGGATGTCGCGATTGAAGGCATGTGCCCAACGGTCGGGGAAGGCTTGGGAAGAGAGCTCATTGCAGAGATCGAGAGAAGCATGGTTCGGGAGAGAGCCAGGTTGGCGGTGCTGAACGGAGAGGAGAATCAGAGCGAGCTCGAGCTGGGGGAGATTCACCATCTCAAGGAGCTCCGAGAGTTGTTCCCAGAGGTCCCGCTTCGGCTGTTGGTGAGGATTTTGCCGAAGGTTGGATGGAGGGGGGAGTCGATCCCTTGGAACCGACGTGAGCGGAGACGAGTTCGCAAGGCGCGGGAAGTTGTGGTGCACCTCTTCAGCGGGGACACCAAGAGGTATTGGCAGAGGGAGCTCGAGTCGGAAGGCAGAGCAGTCCTATGTGTGGACACGGTGATTGACCCCGGCATGAACATCCTCCAGGACGACGTCTTTGCCTACCTGCTGGAGATTGCCGACGGTGGCACACTTCGAGCGCTCTTGGGGGGGCCGCCCTGCAGGACGATGAGCAGGCTGCGGTATCGACAGCCAGGGCCACCTCCACTTCGAGAACGAGAAGGTCCGGGAAGATTTGGACTGCCGAATCTGGACCCAGTACTGAGGCAGCAGGTGGAAGATGACACTCTACTCTGGCTGAGGCAGATTTACCTTCACCATCGGGCATGGAGAGCGGCTCAACCTCGAAAGGTGGTAACGGCCTTGGAACAGCCAGATGACCCGGAGGCCTATCTGGGAGAAGCCAAGACGGGAGCAGGAGAGATGGCCGGGGAGAACATGGAGATGAGTGGAAAGCCAAGGGAGCTGAGTGGGCGCCCCCGGTACCCGACCTATTGGAGCTGGCCGGAATGGCAGAAGATCAAGGACCTCTGGGAGCTGTTCGAGGTGAGACTCGACCAAGGCCCAATGGGACACGCCCGGAGAAAACCTACAAGGATTGGAACCAACATGCCAAGGCTCCTCGAGTTGGAGGGACTACGAGGACCAGGACAGGGGGGGAGACGATCACCAAGGAGAATCCATCCAAGCGAGGATCGCTCGGTCGAGATCCTGGGCTTCATGGGCGCCAGGTCTCAAGGCAGCGCTGGTGGTCGCGGTGCGTGAAGAGCTGGGTAGTGAGGAGCCTCAGATCAAGAGGATGGACCTGGAAGCCTGGAAAAGGCATCTTCTGAACGGTCATGTACCGTACAATAGAGAATGCAAGTCTTGTGTCATCGCCGCATCGAGAGGGAAGGCCCACAAGCGCATCTCACACCCGGATGCCTACACCCTTTCGATCGATACTGCTGGACCGTTCCAGTTGGCTGAAGACCAACTTGGCAAGGGCCGCTACTTGCTGGTGGGGGTGTACCTGGCACCAGTGACCAAAGAAGGGCAGTCCCTCATTCCCATCAACGAGGACGACGAGCTTGCTGGAGCCTTGGGTGATGGTCCGGGGTTGACAGTCGTCGAGGATGAAGAGGAGTTAAAGGGCTCCGGGACAGACTGGCCGGGACTTGATGATGAGAAGGCCTGGTTGGAAAGAGTTGAGATGGAGGGTGACTTCCAGGTGAAACAGATCCTGATCGTCGAGATCCTGGAGAGCAGAGGAGGCCCGGCAGTGGTGGAGGCGATCGGGCGGATGGCGGCGAAGTTGGATTTCTTGGGCCTACCGGTCAAGCGACTCCACTCAGATCGAGCGGGAGAGTACCAGTCCCGGGCCTTTCAGAAGTGGTGCCACGACAGGGACATCATGAGAACATTCAATGACGGCGACAACTTCAAAGGAAATGGCCGCGCAGAGAATGCGATTGCTCAGGTCAAGAGAGGCGCACGAACGCTCCTCATTGCGGCAGGCCTGGATGAGAGCTTCTGGTGCCATGCCGCCAGACATTGGGCTGAGGGCCGTCTGAGGAGGCAACTGGAGTCCATGGGCTGGAAGAGGCGAGAACTCGTCCCGTTTGGCCAGGTGGTGTGGGCCAAGAGGAAGTACTACAGTGATAGACAAAAATACCTGTCAACGACAAGAACTCAGGTCCGAGTGCTCTGCCCGGCTGTCACGATGTCGATGACGACGCCTGGATACCTGGCGCAGGAGCTGGAGACAGGGAAGCTGTTCCACACCGGTGACATCGTCCAGGAAGAGCTGGAGCTGCCGATGAGGGAGGCCGGCTTCACCCATGAGGTTGATGACAGAGAGGAGATCGACCAACCACAAAAGCGACCAGGAAGAGTGAGGAAGTGCTGGGGTTCCCCGTCAAGATCGGAGGAGGAATCAAGGGCCGTGGACCTGGGGGGAGCTGCAGCACCGAGGAGCACAGATCCTGGCTCGGGAACTGAGCCTCTTGGAAGAAGATGAGGGGGAGATCATCAACGAGAGGTTCCTGAAGATGTTGACCACCGAGGTCGAGGAGATCGTGGAGGAAGCAGTGCGAGAAGGGCGCCAAGAGCAGGAAGCGCTGTTGGAGAACGCCGGAAGGCAGCTGGGGATCCACAGGAGTTCCTGCAGACCAGGATGGTGGGGTTGACGGAGGTGAGGAGAAACTTGGAAGAGTGGAAGCCCTCCATGATCGAGGAGTATGTGGCGCTGACCAGGGAGTCGGAGGCGGTCGAAGCCATTGGTCAGGGTCAGTCGAATCGATTGAGGGAAGAGGCAAAGGCTCAGGGCAGGGACTTCGACCTGGTGCCCGCGAAGGCCATCTTCAGTCGAAAGGCTGGCACTGGGAGGCACAAGTGCAGAGGGGTGGCATGTGGAAACTTCATGAATGCCAAGAGCTCTGAGTCCACGTTCGCTTCAGGGGCCAGCGGGATTGAAGTGAGGACGCTGATCAAGCTGGCAGCGATCAACCAGTGGTCCTTGAGCACCCTCGATGTCAAGACCGCGTTCCTCAACGCCCCAGCGGCTCAGGACCGTGGGGTGGTGATAGTTCAGCCACCAAGAATCTTCCAGGAGGCTGGGGTGCTCCAAGATTCCAAGGAGTTATGGCTTGTCAAGAAAGCCCTCTACGGGTTAGTGACCTCGCCACGGGACTGGTGTGACCACCGAGACGGAAAGATCAAGAACTTCCAGTGGCTGAGAGGAGGTCGGCCGGTGAGAGTGCAGGCGACGCCCCAGACAGACATCTGGCTGGTCCAAGAACAGGACGAACAAAATGCCTGGATGACGAAGGGAGCATTGGCCACGTACGTGGACGACGTGCTGATGGTGGGTGAGAAGGAGATCATCCAAGGGTTCATCGACCAGGTCAAGATGCATTGGAAGATTGGTGAGCCGGAGTGGGTGATGGAAGGTCGAGAACCAGTGAGGTTCCTGGGAATGGAGATTGAAAAGCGAGGGGCGAGCTATGTCATACACCAGCAGGCCTACATCACCAACTTGCTGAAGGAGTATGACGAGAAAGAGCGGTGTGCTTTGAGCAGGGTTCGCACACCAGAAGAGGAGGAGCAACCCACTGCTGATCAGGTGCTTCAAGCTCAGAAAGAAACCGGGGAGCTCCTATGGGTAGCTGGAAGAACTCGACCAGATCTCTCACTGGGGGTGGGTATGATGTCTCAATGGGCGTCCAAGAGACCACTTCAGGTGATCAACATTGGAAGGCAGCTCAGAGCCCATCTCCGGGAGACGATCGATGAGGTCATGGCAATATGACTGCCGATGGTGGAGATGCTGAGGAGAAGGCCATTGGCGATGAAAAGAACATGATCCAGGCGGTTGACGTCTACGCGGATGCTTCCTATGGATCATCGGAGCTGAAAAGCATCTCCGGAGTGGTGGTATTTGTTGGAGGAACTCCGGTGGGGTGGCAGACGACTCGTCAACCCTTCATCACCTTGTCAACGGCGGAGGCGGAATTGATGGCGCTGCTGGAGGGGTTGGTCGCAGGAAGATCCACGGCAGCACTGGTCGAGGCAGTGACCGGGGAGAAGGCGAGGGTGGGACTCCATTCGGATTCCACCGCTGCGATTGCGATCGCCGCAGGGACTACGTCATCGTGGAGGACCAGACACCTGAGGATTCGGGCAGCGGGGCTTACTGAGGCGATCAAGGAGAAGGAGATCACCTTGGATCATGTGTCCGGGAAGGTCCTGGTTGCTGATGGCTTCACCAAGCAGCTCATGGGACCGGCGCTGGGAAGGTTCAAGAGAGCACTAGGACTACAAGGGGAAGAGAAGGAGCCGGTCGTGGTGAAGAAGATTGACATCACCAAGAAGGTCGACCCGGGGTTCACTCGAGGAATTGGACTGCTCATTGCGGCCGCCAGTCTGTTGGGAAGAGTGGAGGCAGCAGAAGTGGAGAAGGCAGAGTCCACGAGTGAATGGTGGATCATTGTGCTGATCACGGCGGCCATCGCGATCCTGGTGGACATTACCTTCCGAGTGGGGACTTCGGGCATCCAGAAGTGGTTTAAGCCAAGGGAGGAGATCAGGGTGAAGTTGCTGAGCCCAGAAGCTCGACTACCAACACGGGGTTCGGATCAGGCGGCAGGTCTGGACTTGTACTCCACCATCGAGACGCTGGTCCCACCGGGAGAAAGTGTGTTGATCAAGACCGGGATTGCCATGGAACTGCCTGCCGGGACCTACGGGAGGATTGCTCCAAGGTCATCGCTGGCCATTCGGGGCATTGAGACAGGAGCTGGAGTGGTGGACAGGGATTTTCGAGGAGAGGTGAAAGTTCTTCTGCGGAACTGGTCTGATGAGGATCTCCGAGTCTATAAAGGGGATCGAGTGGCTCAGTTGGTGGTGGAACGCATTCTGGAGGTGGGAGTGCGTCCTGTGGAGGACCTGAGCGAGACCCAGAGAGGAAATCGAGGGTTTGGATACTCTGCTCACGAGGAAGCGTATCCGTGGGCAGATCCACATGACCCGCTCTATCAGAGACAGGAGCTGGGAACGAGGACTCCGGTTAGCCGCATCTCCATGAGGGCGATGAGGGTGACACCCGAACAAAGGCAGGAGGTGGAGACGAACCCTGGGCAGATATCGGCAGGAGATGAGGTGCAAGCACATGGCCCACTATCCCCAGACCGACCTGAACCAGCTGGACGTCATCAGGTACCCGATCCTGATCTATGGCATCGAGGACCCTATGATCCCGAAGCTGAAAGGGAGAGGAGAGCAGCCTTAGGACTCGGAATGTCCGTTTGGGACCGCATGATGGAGAGGCGCGGTCCGAGAAGGAACTTCGGAGGAACGTGGATTATGATGGACTCCGAGGGCACCCACGTGATCTTCAATGAACACGGGTCGGACAGGAGGCAGGTGCAGTCAGCTTCAGGACAAATGGAAGGGTTGGCAGGGGGCGCTACGTCGTCGACATCGGCGGGGGCACCGGGCATTGAGGTTGAGGAGACGGAGGAGAAGAAAGAGAAGGCGGCTGGAGCGGGTCGGGATACCTCTGAAGAGGGGTGCGCAGTCCAACGCATTGGAATGAGGAGAGAAGCCCTGAACTTCATCTCGCCGGTGGGGAATGGAGTCACTTTGGGGAGGTGGACCCTCTGGAGAGAAGAGGTGTGGGATTTCCTGCAGAATGAGCAGTTCCAGCCGGGCTTCTTCACCCCGGGCTTGCGGCGGAAGGTTGGCATCCCACCCAAGCGAACAGCGGCCAAGGACACGTGGCTGACGCTTGAAGACCTGCCGGACGGTGGGAAGGTGTCGGTGCGAGAGCACGTTCAAGAAAGGAAGAAGATGTTCGACTTCGAGAATCCGAACATGTGGGGCGAGAAAGAATGGTCTCCGTGGAGGTTGACCATCGCATGGGCGGCCTTGCCGGGAAAGCGGGAGAAGTTCATCATTGTTGATGAGCGGCGAGGGAAGCGGAGCGCCTACCTTCAAGAGACGTGGGTAGGATACACGCTGTTCCGCACGCCCTGGAACTAAGTGGAAAGGGCTTGAGCGGAGGCCGAAAGGCCATTTTTGAAGGAGAGGCCATACTGGCCGTGTTTTTCAAGATTGGTGCACCCTCAAAAGTCACCACGAGTGGCGAGGGGGAGTCCAGATGCACCAAATCGAGAAGTGTACCAAGTCAGTTCATGAAACCTAGAGGCCAATGGAGCCCTTTCGTTCGAGTGGCGACAAAAGCGGTCGCCAAGGGTTTTGCGGTAATAACCGATTTGCGTGCTTTTCTCTCCGATTCAGCCGCCGATCCATGCGGTGCAGGATCCCCGGAAGGGTGCCATCTTGGTGTTTCTGCCCGGCCTGGGAGAGATCACTCAGCTCATGCATGGAGCCCAAGTTCACACTCCAGGCGTGAAGTGGAGGATCCAAAAAGAGCTGAGGTGCTGGACCTAAATGTATGTTCTAAAGCAGCATTCGGGTGAGAGTTCGCGAGAGATAAACATGCGCTTTCCAAAGGACCATTTTGTCGTCTTATTGCGAAACAATACATGAAAAACGACAACGCATGCTCTTTGACAGGGGAATTCATTCATGCATTTTTGGTCCTACCGCACATGGAGTTGTCTACATGAGTCTACCTTGGGAAAGTTCTGGAGATTTCAACATGGGGCTAGACATTCATTCGTTTTTGCGCGACAGGGCACCTGATCCGAGTGTTGTATCCATGACACTCATCGCACCGGTCCCTGCCAAGGAAGGGAAGTCCTGCATTTCTGTTCCAACATTCTCAGGTCGAAGCTCGCGGAGGACAGTCAAATGGCCTCCAAGTGGTGGCTGCTGCCGCTACATGCCAATCTGCCTCCAGAGGACCAGAGCGGGGGCCTTCTTGAGGTCCGTCGAGGTGAGCGGGCTGATGAAGTCCGTCCATGCCCGTGATATTTTATTGGACTTGGTGTTCCTCAAACTGGGGGAGTGAACCGAGCCGTCTTAGCTTCGCGGCATGTTGAGGTTGATCAAATTTCAATGATCCTCATACAACAAACGACCTCACCAAAGTTCTTTTCTGCGAGATTCTAACGGTTTGGTTGTGAAGAAGCGATCTGCTGGTGAGTTCCGTTTTCAGGAGCAGCAGGCCTGCTTCAATGTCACATTGCCAGCAGGCTCGGAACCCCAACCTTGGCAATTGCTGTGCACCCTTTATATTGAAGTATATAGTCTTTTCTTCTTGTGAAGGCGCTTGCGGATCAACATCCTCACAACACCACTCCACAGAACATCACAAAGAGCACAAGCAAGTAAGACCCCAGGCCCCAGGCCAAGCACCATGTTTCAATTCTTTTGAAATCCTTTGAAACCTTTTGAAGTCTTATGAACCCCTGTGAACCCCTAGGCTGCACGCGAAAGATCATTTGCTCCACCAACGTCGCGGAGACCTCCGTCACCGTCTGGGGGCCGAGCCGTCCGGACGGAGAGGGACGTTCGTTGCCGCCCTTGGAACGGCCTAAAGTCACCACTGAACGGGTGAGTTAAATGGCTTATTTCATTTTCCATATGTTGCCTATCAATGCCAATCACATCTACCATCCTGTTGCCTGGCAGTGCTGTCAAGGCCTCTGTTGGGGTTGCTCGACCATTTGGAGGAAGGGTGAGACCTTTCTGCGGCAGTTTGCCACGTTTTCTTCAAGAACTAACAACTCTTCGATGGACTTCGATGACATGGTTTCTTTTGGTGGTTTCTTTGGCGCTTGGGACGCTCGATGACGTGCTTTTCCGAACGCGAGCGGCACACGCAACAAGCCGAGCGGCACAAGCGACTGCCCAGGTTCCGGACGTCACCGTGGTCATTGACACGTGCCGGGAACGGAGGAATCAGGAGGGGATCGCAGGGTATCGGAAATGGAGCCTGCGCAGGTCATTCGTGCCATTTCTGTGATGTGTAGAGCACCTCTGAGATTTTTGAGTATATACAACTGTAGAAGTCCATTTGTTTGTGTTGAATTTTGTATAACACCCTGCCCGCACATGACTTTGATTTTCAACAAATGAAGAAATGAAGAGAACGTCCCAATTGAGTCCTTTATTAGATTGTGTTTTGGTGTCGATGCATTTGGCAGGTGGATCGTCACAGCAATACGCCGGTTCTTCGTGTGAGGCTTAGGGACAGAGGTTGGAGCTGCGGGTTTCTCATGATTGTAGTGGGTTGATTGGAGTGTAGCCGAGTGTAGCTCAAAAATTGCCCAAAGCAGCTTCAAATCAATAGTTCTTGCCGATTTGGCATTTTGCCTGAGCCATACTCATGGGGTGTCTTGGAGACCAGTCACTTCATCATGCTTTGAAGCAGTGCAGCACAGGAAGGGACAAACTTCTCAAGCCAATATTGTAGATGACAAGACATGGCTCCTTGATCGAATGTTTGTGAATACTTCATTTTGGTGCAATTGTTGACATACTTACCACGCTCCCAATGCACTTCAAGCATGGGCCCATATTGAATATTATTGAATGAGTGAATCAACTTGCCACAGACTGCAACTCTGAGGGGAGCAATGGTGCGCGTTGGACTCCCTGAAACAGCGCCGTGGCCGTGCAGGCCGTGTTGGGGATCTCAGGCTGTGCTGGCTGGATTCAAGGTCTGTTCAAGTTCAAGGCGTGTTGGTTTAGTCCTTCCAGAACCGAGCCCATGAAGTGCACCGGCGTTGGTCGATTTTTCAATATCCCCAAGGGATGCCGACGGCCACATTCTATATGTGGTAGTTGATGGTAATTGGTTCATTTTGGGGCAATGAGGTACTCCAAAGGTGGGAATGGACGGTGCATGAACATTCTCTTTGAGGCCACCTCGGTACACCCCCAGCAAGCTTTTTTGGAAAGTGGTCCATGAGCCCTGCAATGGAGCCTCCCATGATGGCGTGCAGCCCGAAACGACCAAAAGGAAGAAAGACCTGAGGTGCAGCCAGGCGTGTGCTTGCGCCTCCTTCCCGAGAGGCAGCGGCAAGCTGTTGTTGTTCAACAGTAAAAGATCGTATTAGTGCGTTCTTGCTCCTAGTAGCGATGCCCTTTGTTACTAGTAGCGTCCTAGTTCAATGAGGACTTTCGCGATCCGCCGGACCATGTTTTGTTGCCGCGCTCGATGCTTGTCATCGACAGAACTGGTCGAGGAGTTGAATGAAGGAATCAGCAGCTTTGTGAAAGGCATTTGGAGCGGATGGATGCGATTTCTCCACCAGAGATGCAGCGAGTGCCCTTGGAGAATGTGTACTTGCAGGCACGAGCAGAGCAATTGAGATAAGGGAGAGGCCCGAAGGCTTCGAGTCCTCAATGGAGTGGATGGGTCCACATTCTGGCGCAAGCTGAATATGACGAAGACATGTGAATGCTCTTGGAGACATTTGAAGATGCATGCGTGCAACAGCAGGGTGCTACAAGTCAAGTGTAAACATGGGCAAGCATCTTGCTAGGTCTGTGCCAGTGGATATGATGACAGGCCGGGACCATGGGGTTGGCAATGAGAGCCTTTTGGACATCAGACACTGCGCTCTTGAGAAGCACTTCATGCTCGCCACTTATGCCAGGGCTGCCTTCCTAGCCTTGACCCCTGACCCACCGGACAAAACTTCGGTGGAGTTCGCAGAGGCGCGCCTCCAGTCTTCGAGAGAGTTTCTGTTCCGCGACATGGGCGTGGGTTGAATCAAACGCGTCTTTGCATCGTCGCGCCGATTTCTGCAGCCTTTCTGAAGAGAACTGCGGAGAGAGGAACATACCCCAGCCTTCTAAGGCGGCTCTTCGAGATCTGAATGCCTTGGATTCGAAGCAACCGGATGGCCTCACCCCGCCAGGACCTCAACGGACGGACCGTGGACCTGCCCGGGTGTTCGCGTGCGGCAGTCGCCGGATCTCCCAGGCTCGGTCGGCACCTGGCAGCCTTGCCGTGCCATCCTCGGCTGGGAAAGATCCTGGTGCTAGGCGCGGGTGGAAGGGGTTTCTTGGAGAGCGAAGATGTGCCAGCCTTCTTCGTACCGGAGGATTCTCTTTTTGACAGTTGGAGGGATTTCATGTTCAGAGTTGGAGGCTGGAGGTGTTTTCTTTTTTGTTTTGGTTGAGCACCATGCTTCGAGAATGTTGGTCTGCGCGGCCCGAGTGATCTAGCTGCAAAAGGGTTGACCGATTGCTGGAGTTTGTGCAAGCCCGCAACGACGATCTCCGATAGGCTGCTTGCTGGGTGTGTCAGGGCCCAAGGATTTGCCATGAACATGAAAAGAGGTTATTGTACAGTACAGTGGTGCTTCGTTTGGTTCGGACTGTTAACGATTGTGAACCGCACAAACATACTGTAGTTGTTGCGAAAACCTTCGAAGGTGGGCAATACAGTGAAGGGGATTTTCTCACTCCTAACTTGCGTAGCCTGCACCTGGTTCAAGGAGATGCAACAAAGTCCAAACTCCTTCTCAGAGAACCCCCAGTTTCTATGGTCTTGCATGCTCCTTCTCTGCTGTCTCAGACTCTGCCATCCGAGACAGCCGAGGCCGAGCCCTTGCTTAAGCATTTGCGCAGCACCTCGAGCAGCACCATAGAAAAACATGTTGTCACAGCATTCGATAGGTATGAGGTGGTGTTGCATGACTCGAGCAAGGTTGGACCACATTCTTCTTATCAAATTACAAGACGTAGAATACTTAGAGGCCATGCTTTCTGCAACATTTTGGCGTACAGAGGCAATGTCGGTGCGGAATCCAATGATGACAACGCAGGATTGTGGGATTGTGGAGAGTCTTTAAGTCGGACAAGCAAGCAGGAAGATATGCTTTCTGTCAGTCCTATGATGATACGGTAACTTAATCTTTATCTGCTCAGATTGGAGGACACCACCAAGCGGGCGAGTTGGCAGACCGCGAGGACCACTCGGGAGGAAGACCGGTGGAGGTGAGTCTGGTCCTACCTCGGCGCGGGCGATGTTGCCAGGATGGAGATGGTGGGGGAGATTGGCACCCGAAGTGATCATTGCGCGTGAGGTGGCCCAGAAGATCAGCAATCAGAAAATCAGGTCTCAGAAGAAAGTGGCCGAATGTTTGTGTTGGGCAAGGGCTGGCTGGTGCAGCAACAGTTGGTCAGGAGTACCACTGGTTCATTTTTTGCTTAGGTAGTGTCATTGTCATAGTGGGAGATACTGAGATACTGCTGCTCTTGGCTGGCAGAATGTACTCAACTTTGTGGGAGGAAAACACCTTCAACCAAGCACTCCTGCAGCCTTCAGTTTTTTAGGAGCCTCTTGGTCTTCTATCATTGTACATCATTGTACCATTCATTGGCCCATTGCCCTGATGTTCATCTCATGAACCTCAGACAGCCCCAGACCATGAGTGTTCTGGGTGCAGATGTGGCAGTGGGTCGCTCCACTAGCAACAGGTGGACATTTACTGGGAGTTTTCTAGTGACAAAGGCATAGATGGCGTAGAGGGTCTGACCAACACGGCCCAGCCAAAGGTGGGCGCACATCATCCAGGAATGGCGCTTTGGTGACATGAAACAGCCCGAAGCCCAGGAATGGCGCAGTCCTGGGAGGACGATGACTGCGACTTTCTGGGTGGAGAAGCAATAAGTTAGGGGACTCATGCATACATCTTGTATGTGATGTATTGTACAAATTATACAGGTACAGTTGCTCCATAATCTAGTTTGATTTGGATACTTGGTTCTTTGCTCGTGCCTGGCAGATTTAGCAAAAAATCCCGAATATCTGCCAGGCGCGAGCTGTGTCGCAAGCTGGGCCTGTCCTTTGAGCGAATGTGCTCCTCCATGTTTGCTGGCGCCCCAGAGACGTTGACATCGTCGAGAAAAAGACATGATGAAAATGATCCTTAGTATTGTGGATGCTGTTCTTCCAGTTGTAGGCAGTTCTGACTGATAGATCGGGTCTTCGGAATTGCGACGATCAGATCACAAACCAGGAGCGGAAGCATTTGATGGAGTCTTTGGCCGGGCGCTTGGCCATGGTATGTCAAGGGTAGGTGGAATGTGGCAGTGCGGATCATTGGTGATTGATGGGGTTGTAGCGGCCGCAATCTGAGTGCACCATTTTCCAGTGCTGGCCTGGCTGTTGGACACCAATGCTCGTGGAGATACGTATGAGGCAAACAGGATCCCATAGTACTGTATGGGTCTCCACTTCACCTGGTTTTTGCCCTAGCGGCTTTTGGCTCACTGCTGTGGTCGACCCACAGCCTCTAAGATGCAAGTGGGCCTCCTGCCCACCAGCTTCAAGGATGATGAAATCATGATGAAAGACAAGGCGCTTGACTTGTAGAGTCAGAGATTGGAACCTCTTGAGGACCTGACCAATGCATGGATTTGATGTTTCCCCTTGTCCACAACTGCCAGATGCCGGACTGGAGTTTGGTGAAAGCTGCCGTGGCCTGGCACCCAGGTCTGTGACCAGAACGTGCCTGGATGTACACTGTACATGGATCTTGATGAGAGTTCGCGTGAGTGAAGAAACCGTGCGAACCGTGCGAGGTGATAAAGGTATTGATCCAGCCTTACGAATGTCGATCTATCTTTGTTTGAGGAAACCATTTGGAGGAGGCTCACTGCCCCTGTGAAAATGCAAGGTCAATATTTCGCGTGATATAGTACTCAGATTGCTTCCTTAGTTGAAATCGTTGCTGAGCTTCACACCATTTTGTGTGAAAAGGCTTGTGGACTCTTCTCAACGATTTTGCCGACCGTATTGCAGCAATGCTTATTTGGTCACTCAACGGTCGGAAGACCAATCAAGGATACTACGACAAGCTCTTTGATAGTATTCGGAGTAGTCAATTCCCAAAGCAGTTGTGCTCAGGTTGGGGGGCTTTATCCCAACATCGTGAACGTGGAGCGACGTGCTAATTCTGGCAGGCTCGCGCTGCAAGAAGCAAGCCACATCTGCCTGGTTCAAGGTCTTGGAGGTGGATTTGCAAGCTATTCCAGGTCAAGCAAAACACTGGAAAAAACATGCGTGTGAAATCAGAGAGACACACATCTGTTTCTGGTAGGTATCAGACTGGCAACTTTGGTGACAAGGCAAAGCTCCTTCAGTACGCCATGATGCACAGGCAAGGCCCAGCGTGTTGTATGTGTATGTTACGGCTGTTGCAGTCTGCGTCAGGGCAACAATAGCCATCCCTGAATTTTGCGTTGGTCTGAACGGTGTTTTTTCTTCTAAATTGTTTTCTTTTTTTGCGAATGAATGGGTCAACCTTGTTTTGCAAGACCTCCCAAACCCCCGACCTTGTGCTGGCTGCCTCGCCTCAGGTCAACCGACCCAAAGAACAACTACCGGAAGAGCGTGTACCTGCATCCCAACTCCTTGATGTTTGGGTATGACCAGTGCTGGCCCAAGCGAATGCTGTTTTGCCATCGCCTCCAACGAATGCTGGGCATTGGGAGATCCCGCCTCCTCGAACGAATGTAAAAGCGTCACAACCATGATCGTGAAGGGGTAGTGCATAGAGCTTTTGATGGATTTGATTCTTTGAATGAAGAACAGACTGCTCACTCACTTGATACTCGAGGTTTCATACTCCCTGGCTTGCGTTTTACACAATCCAGTTGGCCAACTCAGAAACGATCAGTTAGCCCATGCTTTCTTGCAGATGAACCTTTGCGTCTGTTTTGCTCGATTTCCACACGAACCCGATGATGATGGTCCCAGATGGACCCTAGACATCAGCCAGAGTGTTTTCAAGCCGGCCACCGGCATGTGTCTAGGATTGTCTAGGACTCCAGGATTGTTAAAACCACGGAGGAAGACCACTTTCTGTTCGACATCGTGGCAGCAGTCGACCCGTGTCCGCCTTCCCGTGAGGCAGACCACCAAACTCTATGCTTATGATGTCTCTGAAGCACAAAACCCAGCGATTTCTGCCAGGCTTTCTGCAGGATTCTGCAACACTAGTGACTAGTGGCAACAAAAAAATATCATGTGAATCATTTGCCTGATGATTTAGGGTCTTGCTTGTGTCGCTAGGACAACCACAAGCGTTGTGTAGTCTGCAAATCACACTTTTGTTCCTTGCTGACAAGTTCATGTGATCCCAGTTGTACAAACATGAATGACCGACTAGCTGCAACGGAGACAACTTTGCGCTAGCTAGCATGCAGGCCAGGTGAGGACAAGCACATGTTGATTGTTGTTGATCAGCAACTCTTTTCTTTGAACCACACTGATGGCATGTTTTTGTTTGGAGCAAACAGAGCATATATATATATATACACATCAAGTTATATAATATACTCCAAAAGCATTGTCCATCCGGCCTTCCGGTGAGATTCCCCTAGGGCCCTAGGGCGGCCGCCGCGCCCTGAGGCGCCGTCGCGTCGGGTGACTGCCGAGGCGAGCCCCTTTGCGTTGCTCCTCTTCGGCCAAGAACTCACCTACAACAAGGTGACCCATTCGTTGCAGGCGAAGCTGGCGCGATGTTTGTTTGGGATAAGGAGATGGAGTGTGTTCTTGTGTTGGAGGGGTTCTTCCCAGCAAGCATTTTCTCTTCTTAATGTTCTGATCCATTTCCTTCGCAATGTCTGCCTCGCATATGCCGCCTCCCACAGCCATGTCTGTCTTCCCCCTAGCTGCTTCGTGCTCAAGGTCAAATGGACCGATAGACACATGAGGATGGATGACGTATCCACATCACATGGTTTGCCGAGCAGCGTCATTTCCAAAAAGCTCATGAGAACATCTTCAATGCCAGTCGAAACATCTCTTCAAACCAAAACAGAATGGATCTGGGAAGCAACTCAACTTCAGGTCGAGTAGGAGTAGAGAACAGCACCACACGTGGTTCAAACTGTGGCAGCTTGCCAGGAAAGGCTGAGCTTCTACAGCAACTGATCTTTTCAAGATCTACAATCGTCATCCTGAGGCCAAGCAAGCTTAACTGCCGGTCACAGCTTCTCCCCCACAGATTCCCGTCCACCACACCCAGGTGAACGCTTCGCCTCGGCGAAGCGTCACACGCTTCCGACGCCGCACTTGTTGCGTCCTGCGTGGTTTCAGCCATGGATGCTGGGTCTCTCACGGAGATCTTGGCGGCCTTGGACGGGGACTCTGCGGTGCACTTGATCCTGCAGACGTTTCTGGGCGCAGCGCAGGTGTTGCAAGGTGGTCGTTTCGCGTCACAAGGACGGTTGAGTGTGGAAAGGGATGGGGCCGATGGAACTGGTCCAAGCTCCAATATAAAGGACATTTCATTCACTTCGCCGTGGCTTTCTGACCAACAAACTCCAACACATTCAAGATCCCCAAATTCAGTGGTCATTGGCCCAGACGCTTTCGTGCCGTCTTTTCTTTCACTCAGGTTGAGATTGCGGCCTTCTTTGAGTCCGGCCGTGGTGCACTTCGCCTGCCCGTCCCTCACCTATGCACCTTCCAGAAGCATGACCGAGAGAAGGCGCTGAATGGCCCTGATGTGTTCCGAAATCCTGGATAAAGCTTTATTGCTTCCAGCTTGGTTGACATGGGACGGTGTCAGATGGTTTCCACCTTTATTTTTTTGATCCCTGAAGGATATGTGAATGAGATGGAACATATTATGCCATTCTTCTCATTACGACCGAACCTAGAGGAGTTAGGTGTTTCTGCCGTTTTTGTTGGGACAGGTGTCGTGGGGTGCTGCGGCAGTTTGACGAGACGCAAGGCGTTGGGCTCATCACGAGCCCGGAGATAGAGGCGTGCCGCGCATGAATGGGGCAGGTTTGGCATAGTGACCCTGATGCGACTGGGCACTGCATTGGGCCTTTTTTCTTGCATGGTTTTGACACTATGCCCAAATGTGGTTGAGGGTTTGGGATGGTTTGGATGCTGCTCCAATCTGCTACAGCAGTTTGGATGAAAAGGACATGTGTTGGAGTTGGATGGACCAAGTTGCACAGGACGCACCTGTAGAGGTGGCTTCACATATTCTGCGCCACTACAGGACAGAGGCTCTTAGGTTGAAGGTTTGAACCCTAACCAAAGTTTCGCAGTCATGCAAGGAATTGTGTCTGGGATTAAACACACTGAACTTGATAAAGCTTGGGGAGCTTTCTGCTCTGTGGCCCAAGATGACCCGTTTGAAACCGTCATCAGGAAGATTGTGTCTTGCAACGACAGGCCACCTTCGGAATGGAGGTGCTGGTCCAGCAAAACCAGCTGAAGGGATTCCAGGTGCGCGGCCAAGTGTGAAAACGGGAAAGCAAAGCGAGGGGCGCACCAACTTCCGTGTGTCGCACGAACTAGCAGCTAGCGAGAGTTCCACCAAATCTGCACTTTAACGAAGACACGTAGTGAAAAAGTATGTGCTCCGAATCTGCCCAGTTCCTTTGTTGTCTGAAGAGGTAGGAGACGAGATTAGCTTCACCTGTGCACCTTGGCGGGATGGAGGAGAGCATTGTTTCGCAACAGGTGCACGGCTTGCCCAGCCTGGTGATTGGGTGTAGCGTTGGTGGTGGTGTCATAATTGAAGTGGTGGGGGTGTAGTAGAGTCGTAGAGGGATTCAAGAAAGTCATGGCTGCGGAAGCTCGTTCCAGAAATCGTATTATGTTCAGAGATCGGAAGCAGATATTTTGCCACACAGTAGGTGCGTTTCGAGATGTTGCCTTTGCTGACTCTACTGCTTTGCAAACCATGGGTCACCAGAAGTGGTCCGACACGTTAACCAGCGCCTGACATCGAGATCGTTTTTGGAGATTCTTTGTGGACATTTCTCCCCAGAAATCGATTTCTCCCCAACCCTTTGGTTTTCCCACATTCATAAAAGGAAGGGCTCAAAGCTAGAGAAAATCTTGTTCAGAGATCGCTGCCATGAGCTGACATAGAGAGTTGACTTTCCGGGACGGCAGAAAAGAAAGACAGGACTTCTTGAAGACTGCTTGGTCCATATATATGAGGGTTATGGGCAGTTATGGGTATTAGGTTGGAGGCCATCGCGGTTGGCATTAAGGTCTGGAGTCTGGAGTGTTTGCAGCACACTAATTTGGTCAGTGTTCCACAGAAACAGGTGCACAGTTGCCAGGTTTTGCCACACCATACAATGCCATACTGCTACCCAGGTTCTCAGTCAGGAGAATAAGCCAGAAGCCTTCGAGCTCCTAACGGCTTTCGGCCTTCCACACTTTCCGGGGGCATCTGATGATGCCAAGAGACGTCGGAGAACGTGAGGCGCGTCTTTGACAGTGCTTGAAAACCAACAATTTACCGATTTACCTTCATTTGAGAGCAGATGTAATGGAGATCCAACATCATCCAAAGACAGATTCTGGCGGGGAATATGGAGAGAACAGCACCTCCTTTTCCACCATCCACCGCATCCACGAATGGCAAGCACATCTGCGCTCGCAAGGCCGAAGAAAAAGTGCCGTGGCCAAGCGCAATGACTGGTTCTACTGGCACGGAACAAAAGAGTGGCAGTTGCAGGGGTGGCTCTGACCCTTAGAAGTGTTAAAGGACGAGGGCACCAATAGTAGACAGGTAGACCGACCGTTTGTTTCCGTTATTTTTTCCATGCATGAGTCGAGCTCGGACGGGCCGTCGGACGGGCCGTCGGGTCCGACGGATTCCCGGCGTCTCGTGGAGCGACCGGATGCTGAGCAGCCGCAGGTGGGTGGCTTCGCCAGCTTCCGGTGTCGTGGTGGAGAGCAGCTGATGCCTCTCTTACAGGAGACGTGGATGGGAGCACCAGTCAGTTGGGGAGGAGTCTGAGCAAGTTAGCTTTTTGACATTTCTCATCACCTAGCTCGGTTTTGAACATATTCTCGCACACACTCACCATGCATGGCATAGACGCTTCGCGAAAACGAAGAATCTTTGCGCGCCAGATGTGTCAGGCAGCTCGGCGAGCAATCCAGGATGTCCTGGAGAGGAAGCTCGAGGACAGAGGGTTCAGGAGGACCAGTTGGTGCTACATATCTGGCCGATATCAAGGTATGAGCTATCAGCCATGATAGATCCATTTGCTTGTGATAAGTGAAAAGTGATATCTAGCCGCCACAGGGGTCCATCGCAGTCCATTGCACCATGGTGTTAGACGCAAACATGTCAGCAGCTGATAAACAAGCAGGCTTTTGTTTGCAAGAGTGGCTTTGTGCTTTTGGTTGATCAACTACACGTTTGTTATACAACTTTGTTTGATTCGCGTGGGAATCCGCAGCATGGTGCTCGGCCTGTGTGGGAAGCTAGGGCAGCCGCTATTTGAGGACGCGACATGGGACCTCACCACTTCCAAGGACTAGATCTCAGCTGTATAAATTCTCGTCAAACAGCCTTGTCGATGCGAGAAGGATCAGATTCTTGAGGATGATCCTCATTCTCCTTCTTTTTGCTGGAGGTTTCTTTTGTCCTGGCACCTTTCCACAAGATTGAGAACGTTCCGCTAAAGCAAATCATGTGGTCATGGAATTTGGATTTGAATTGCACTGCCTATAGCGTTTGTGCCAGCCTTTCCAGGAGCTGCAAGTTTGCATACAGCTTTTGCGGTGTAACGGGTTAGGCGTTTGGGTTGGCCGAGCGTGGGGAATGTTGGCGAGTCTTGTGAAATAGTACGTCCTCCAATTCCGGCATGTCGAGCTCAGTTGCCCCAGGTTTCCCCTATTGAAACTAATATATAGTTCCGGCATGTTCCGGCTTGTTGAGTCATGGAATGTCAAGGCTTGACGCACGATGTGGACATGAACTTCACCATTTAGCCCTTGGCCCTTGAGAGAGGTGAAACACGGTAAAAACATGGTAAGAGACTGTTCAGCCCTGGATTTTTTCACTGATTTGTCAGGCTTCCAGAAGCCAGATCCGAAGGATTTTGTGAGGACTGCACCCTCAGAGGCTTGAGCAAAACAAGAGCTGGGAATAGGGAGCTTGAGGTTGATTGTGTAGTATGTGGTAGTTATTGGAAAGCCGACCTTTGCCCAAGACTTGTACTCAGGGCCAGCAGCGGTCATCACCTGTAAAAGCTTGGAGACTGGCATTTTCAGCATACAGCAGACTCTGGACTCTCACTTCATGTGCTGCTTTTCACGGCTGCTTCCGAAGCAGCGATTCCCTGCATGTGCCCGTTAGGCGCGTGAGTTCAATGAACACGAGAATGAGACGGCCTTCATGATGCGGAAGGCAGGATGTGGCAGGATGGTGGAAGGAGAGGAATCTGCAGAAGACGCCTTGAACAAGGACGCTACGAACGGAGCAAAGTGCATCGCTACTAGGAGCAAGGACGCCACTAGGGGCTCCTGGCCTTACTACTAGGAACAAGGACGCTACTAGCAAATGATGATGTGTTCCTCCAAGTTGCTAAACGAAGGCCCGAACGCTTTGTTGTGCTTTCTGACAGTTTTTGCTCCGTGAACAGGATGATGAGCAACAGGAACGCATGAAGAAAGTGTGGTCTGTGCTGGCATGTTATAGACCCTTGTGAATTTCCATTTGGAGCCTGTCGAGTATGTTGCGGGTTAAGCCTTGCATTGACATCAGACATGTCTGTGCTTGCGGTGTGCCAACAGCCTTTTCTTCCTTGACTGTTTGTGCTTCGTATGTCATCTTTATATAAGTGGATTTGTGGTTTCACAAGCTGAATGGCTGCACACCTACTTGTAGTTTCTTGATTTTGAAGCAGTGCTTGAAAGCTTTCAAACGCTAACAGGGGTTTTGCTCAAGGCACATCCCACCTTGCCAGAGTCCAACTTGCCAGGGCCGATGCTGCAAAGCAAGCCGCGTCGTGAGGAAAATTGCAATCACATATATATATATATATATCTGTACGTGTGTCTATATATATAGAATTTGATTAAATATATATAACTATATATACATCTCAATTTCCTTGGCCTTCTATTGTTGCTTGCGCCAAACTCAACCATGCCCAGCTGACCCCAGATGCTGCAGAATCGTGGAGGAGACACAACTAGGAAGACCAGTGTGTCATTTGGATGAGAAGTTGACAATCATCTAGAAAGTCAGGGTGCACAGCCCAGACTTCGTTACGAAGGACCTCACACAGACAATGACAGAAGATGATATTGTTGGCCTTGCGGAGATACCATTGTACCATGCATTTGACCTCGCAGAATCAATCCTGCTTGCCTTATGATATCGCGCCCTAATTTGAGTAGCATGCAACATCCACCTTGCCATTTGCAGCTCAAGTAGAGTTTGGCAAATCCCATTGTGTCGCCTTTGACACTCTCCTTTTTATTACGAGTGGGTAGTGGCTACAGTGGTCAGAGACCCAGCCTACAGTTGCATGGACCGTGGTGGGTCTGCGGTTGTGGGCCATTGAGAATGCTCGGTTGGTCGTTTAGGGTCTGGAGGATCCCACAAAAGTCCATTTTTCAATTCTAAGAAGTTGTGAACATACCTTTCGAGCATACCCCATACCCCACATAATAACTTTTCATACATTTTGGTGGTATAGGAATGAAGGGCTTCTTACTACGTGGGTATAGCTCGAAAGATATGTTCAACCAGTGGTGCAGCAACGATGGTTTCAAATCGAAACAAAAGCCAGTGCTGTTGTTGCAGCTCGCGTTTTTCATTTGCGCGACCGCTTCTTCGGTTGCGGATTGACTGGGGTGACACTGGAATCGAGCGTTGCCGATCTAGCTGCACATCAGAATGACATTCAAACTCTTTGAATACATTTGGTGAGCTTCTAGTGCTTCTGAGGCGCCGATGGTTTGGAGGCAAAGATCAGTGCCCAAAGATCTTTGAAATCGGCTAAATCAGCTTTATGTCTCATGATGCGTAACGTAGTTTTTGAAGGACATCGAAGCTTACCCTACCTACACCCACCAGTGCTAGACCAACAAAGAGCCTGCACACTTGCAACCGATCCACCAACTGACTAATTCCACCTGCTACTGTAGCTGGTGAACTCCCGAAAGAAGAAATGGGCCAATCCCATCGAATCCCTCCCACAGAAATCCTCAAGGAAGCAGTAGCCGCAATAGCAAATCGGAATGACCCACCGAAATCCTCAACGAAACAGGCTCCATCCATCATGCTTCGCTTCATCCAATTCCGCGCCAGGCTCGGGAGGTGGACCGCAGCGGTGCTGGTTTGTAGCACTGGGGCCCATCCACGTCACGGCTCCTCGGAACAGCCAGCGGTTGAGCGGAGTGCTTTGTGACATGGTGCCAGACGTCGGCCTGCTTGGTTCTGTTGGATTCGGCTGACGTTGAGTATCGGACTTGCATCTGGAAACTGAGTGGCAGAATTGAATATTGAACAGCTTATACACGTTCGAAGCTTGACATTTGCTGCAAGACTGCAAGATTCGAGTTTTTGACGACAATGGAACAGATCGGATGATTCGAGCACGTTGAACAGGTTTACCCTGTGTACTGTGTTTGCTGGGGAGGCTTCCGACCCTTCCGCGGTTAAGAGGGTTTCGAGTCCAAGTGGTCTCACATGGTCTCACCACTAAGGTCTCGACGTGGAGGCCAGAAGAGGGCGGAAAGGATCTTTGGGTTCTATCCTTTTCTGCACATTTTTGGGTGTTGAAGATTGCAGTGTCAGTTACTTTTCCGTGACAGCACTTGGCAAGCATCACATGTTTCCACAGGTTAGCTTCTGACACTGGCCCCTTGGCCATGTTTTGCAGTACCAAACGACCTGAATCCCCGTGAATCAAAGAGAGAACCACCAGAAGGAAACCGGACTTGGATGAAGAGGAGATATCCTCTCAAGATGGACAAGTCTGAGACCTGGATGTGCCTCCCAAAGTTGGATATTAGATACATGCAAGGTCCAAGATGATCCAAGGATCTGCAGGAATTGGATTTGTTTCTTTTTTGCCTCGCCTCGTCGTTCATGGAACCGACCTGTGTTTGAGCCATGACAATCTTGCTTTGAGTTGCTGGAGATGCCAAAGCTCCTCTGAAAGAGATGGACAGCTGAAGATTCTGACAACACCAGAAGATTCAGTGGGTAAACCTGTCGCAAGCTCAACACATGACGCCGGTGCCAGGTCACTGACCACAGACACGTAGCGAGACATCCCAGAATACAGAGATCAGCACCTTCTTCACAGGACGGGGTGGCACACTTGGATACCTCTGGTTCGCGTTTGTTGTGGGGTCCGGCGGACGTTCGTCACTGCTTTCTTTTTGCTGCTGCTGCTGCTGCTGTTCCAGTGGAACAACTTGCGACATGCGACAATGACAGAGACATAGAAGCAATATAAAGCAATCAGGCTCTTTTTATGTCCCCAAGGGTGGTTCTACTAGCCCCTTTCAGACGGACAAATTGTTTATCAGAATCAAACCAAGTACACGGTACACACCCGCGAAGATCAAGGTGGAACTCGACGGCCATCGGTTCAGGTTGAGGCTGTTTGGATCCCTCCTATTGCAACATAACTCTGTCAGGGTCTAGATCAACATATTCTACATATAATGTATATAATATGTTAATAGGTTCTTCAAATTCATTTATATACAGTAATTCGTTTGGACGCACTCCTGACTTTTCAACCTCATATGGTCTTCGACTTCCCTTGGGCCAGTCCCATGCGGCATAGGGCATGGCGGCCTCGGCCTTGTTCCCCCGTCAGGCTCAGCTGCACGTCTCACACGAAGGGAGGTCCGACCCGGTCGAGGAGCCCTCGGACGAGCCCAGAGACTCGACCAGTTCGGTTCAATTTCGGGCTTCTTGTTATATAAATATATGCATATATACTTAGTAGCGATGGCCTCCAACCTACTTGCGATGGCCACCGAGCATAGCATCCTTCCATATAGATTCGGCGGGAAACGAGGTGGAGAAGGTCGTTTTCGTTCGGAGCGGAGGAAAAACGTTTTCGAGAACTCCCGTCTTCACACCAGTGGCTTTCCGGTGGGCGGAAGGCGTTTATTTTTTTACATTTTTGAGATTTTTGGGCTGGCTGCATTAAACTAGAGTTTGAAGAGCTTGTAGAAGTGCTAAGTTCCAATATGTTCCAATTCCCAATGGCAAACTGGCAGAGGCATGAGGAAGATCAACTTTCAGAAAGTCACAGTCAGTGGTTGCTGGATATCAGTTGGATATGATGGTGTCTGCGGGTTGGACATCCTGTCGTCAGCCTTAACTCAGGAAAGCCAGCCTGCTCGCCAGACGTGGAGCTGCTTCAGCACGTCCTGACAGGCCCTCAAAAGCTAAGGAGCCTAGCCCAGCTGTGTCGTTTCGCAAGCCAAAAGCGAGCTGGGCTGTACTGACAAGAGGCAGTGAGGTCGCAGGACGCAGGTTTTGGGTTTACGACTCCCTGCGAGGAGTAGCTACTTCAAGGATGGGGATGCCTTCCAGGGGCTCGAGAGCTGGGCGACCCAACGACCTAAGCTGTGCTTCTTTCATGGCTTGTTGATGAACATTTCTAGGCATGGAAGACCATGCAGTAGCACAATGACTCACGATGGCAGAAGGTCTTCCGAATGATGACCAAACTGACTACCCTTCCTTTCAGAAAAAAATGGAAAAAGGCTACCAGTAACAAGTGCCACGCTAGTAGTAACAAGTGCCTTACTAGTAGTAACAAGAAGCTACTAGGAACAAGTGCATCGCTAGTAGTAACAGGTGCCACGCTAGTAGTAACAATGTTTGCTACTAGTAACAAGTGCCTACACAACCCGGTCGGTCACATGACCGCGACCCGGTCGGTCCGAGGCGAGGAGTTCGCGCGCATGAACCTGACCTGTGTCTTGGAAAGGAACGGGACGCAGACGCCAGAAGTGAAGCGTCTCTTTTTTGTACACATGTTTTAACATGTCATCTTAATTAGCTAGTTTCTTTTTTTTAACTAAGATGTTTTCTTTACTTGGATGATACTTCAAATGGGAAGTCTTTCCAAGTTTTGCATGAAAAAGGATCCCAGCGGAAAACCAAGTTATGTCACGTTGCTTCTGAAAAGTATCTTGGTATCTTTGTTGGTTCTCCATATCTTCATCCCCTTTGCCTCTTGGTGGCGGTCACGTCTTCTGAACATCAACGAACCTGCGACGCCGATGAACGAGTCATGTGCCCGTGCCTAGTGCCTCGTGGCTGTCAGAAGTGGAAGAGCGAGCCGCACTGTTGCAAGCCTCAGCTGCCGGGCTCAACAAGGGAATAGTCCTGCTTTCGACACCAAAAGTGAACTGGGTCTGTGTTAAACCTCTAAGACTAGGTGAAGATCATAAACTATATATATATATTATATCAACTATATAGAGTATTTTTAGTCTTTGGGATGTCACTTGAGGTGTGGTCTTTGACAAATCACATCAAAATCCTGAAAGGTGTGAGGTGTGGACCATTCTCCAAGCATCTTATTTTGCTTTCTTTGCACAGGATTTTGTGTCGGGCCACAGTCAGTAGACAACATTATCGCAAGTCTCTCGAGCTTTTCAAGGTTTGGCACATCGTCCAAGCTGCGCGTTTTGACCCATGGTTTGAGGTTCTTTAAGAAGATCAGTGCTACAACTGTTGTGGAAGATCTGAACTTTGTGCGAGACCAATACGCCAACTTCAAGGAGGATGGGATGAAACGTGATACGAGCACACTTCACAGACCTACCGTGGTCACAATCCTCATGTGGCTTCAGCGGGAAAAGGGGGTTGCAGTGTGGGTGTCAATCAGAAAGCCGTTTGCTTGCCTACTTGTGCCAGGACATCATAGATGAAGCTGAGAAGACGGCGGATGAGTCGACTACGAAACTATTGAAGGAGGCCAGCCCGGTCGTTACGATCCTTGAATTTCTACTTTTGATATACATAGATCAGAAACAATCTTACAGATATTGTTATCATTCTAATCAGCATAATTACTTAACTGGAATCAACAGCATCACTATTTCAACATGTCGAAGACTCAGTGCAGTTTTGGCCGTCGGCAGTTTTCTGGTCCTACAAGCCTAGGGCCTAGGATATATACTTGACAAAGTTGGGAGTCTGGTTCGTCACTTGGATTTTGTCCCATTTTTGGGACGTCCGCACACAGCGATGTCAGCACTTTGAGGCAGCGGATCTGGCAGCTCCAGGCGAGTAGTTTTATGCTCACGGCTGTTGACCACACAGAGAATTCGCGGCTCTACACATATAGATAATATAGTTGATTATGTAGGTTTGCCCTTTCAAGAGAGTCTTAAGGCTATAAGGTGCGTCCCAAAACTGCCAGGCCTGTGCATGTTCTTTTGGGACGTGAAGCCCTCCGCTGTTGGCTTTGAGAGTTTCGAATCGGGTTCATACGTTGTGGACTGAAGATGAGATGTCGCGTTTCCTGTTGAATTGATGATTCCCGTAGTGGCAAAATGTGGCCTCCCGTTTTTGTGGACCAAATGCCACGGCCATTCGGGCTAAGAAGTGCGGGGCTTTCACCCATGATCACCAGCCGCGTACCGAGGGATCCAGGCAGTTCTGGACTTCATTGACAGCTGTGAAGATCCGATCCTTGGGCGTCATTGGCACATGTGAAGCTCCTCCACAGGTCAAAGCATTGGTTCTGTAAATGGGGCAATCATCAGTCACAGCATTGATGAGGAACCCATGTTGGGAACTTGGATTGCTTCCAGCCGGCTGCTCCATGGAGCTGAGAACATGGAATTACTTTGGCCATGGACAGATTAGGCGGAACAACTTCTGGTCCTCAGGTTCTCCTTACCGGTCTCGTTCCCTCAAAAAGAAAAATGACTAGCTTGTTGCAACATTTTGGTCAAACGGGAGGAGGTTTCATAACCACGGCGCCCAGTTTGACCTCTGCATCGTCAGCCAAGCAGGGCCACAAGCCTGCAGAATTGCTTTTTTGCCTGAGGATCCGACTCTTCTTCTCATCGATGGCATGCCACTTCGCAGAACTGTCAGAAAGCAGGGTGTACCCACACAGAACCTCACACCAAGCCCAGTTTCTTGCTTAATTTAATTCCCGGACATATCAGCTGATTTGGGGGTCAGCTCTTCTGTACCAACGGTATTTGAAGTCCCCAAAGTCGTGAAAGGCATGTCACAGCTGACTGAAAGCACTGTAAGGTAGTCTTTGTGCTTCCAACCTTCATCAGAACCTCACAGAGCAGCAGACGCTGCACGTGAGCGCCACGACGGCAGATGGGAGATTTCTGAGAAGAGATTCATGAGCCTGAGCAGGACCCAGTAAATTATCGTAAAGCATTGAAGGCCCAATTTAGAAAGGATCTGGCTGCTAGGGGGCGAAATTCCTCCAAGCCAAGCAGATTTCAGTTCAAGGCATGGTTGGACAAAAGCACTGGGGGCAGATCCATGGTAAATCCCTCCCTGCACACCTTCGATGGCCAGTTACTGCATTCCGACTTGGGGGCCAACGCTCTGCTTTGGGAGTGATTTTGCTCGTGCGGCCGCCCTTCCGCCAGACCTGTGGTTTCCGCCAAACCTAGCGTGACGTAGCCAGCCTGTCCCCAGCCTTTTCGTGCAACAGCCCAGCGAGGCGCCGAGAGCTGTGGGAATCTGAAGAGCAGTTGCCAGAAGATGCCGCTCGGGTTGAGCGATGAGCGCATGGGAGCGATGCAACGCTGGTCGTTTGTTGCGAAAGAGGGACCCATGGGAGAATGTGGGTGATGTTTGGCCAGAAGAACTCTTGAGGTTTAGAATCTTCTCCTTGGCTCAACGGAAGTGGGCCCCAATGTTCCAGAGCTGGTGTGAACTGAGCTATTCTGGTAGCGGTTATATAGGTAGCCTTGAGGCAACGCCGGCAAGTAGGATGTGAGGTGAATTTGTACCTGAGACCATGAGTTTGCAACAATTGCAACAATTCAATGGGATAATAACTTAAGTTCTTACAACTGCTGCTCTTTCAAGGACATTGAACAACCCTGTCCATGCCGCCCAAGCAAACAGGGCTCAAGCGAAGGTGAAGCGAAGGCATTCCCCCAGCCATGCGTGGCTTGTGCAATCCAATGTTCCTCATGCTTGCCACATGGGTGGAAGTCTTGTCAATTCGCCTTGAAAATAACCAGGACCAGTGCCCCAAAAAGCATTTTCTTTCTTTTGCTCCTCCGTTTTTAAGCCATACTAGTGCCTATTTCTGTGTGGATTGCTTTCTTCAGGCGAGTTTTTGAGAAGAAAATGGAAGAATGGAATTTTCTGGGTGACAACCCTGAGTAGGGCCTGGGTGGGGACAGTGGCTTGATGCCATTTTGGCTCAAGTCCCTATCCCTGCAAGGTCAAATGGCTTTGTAGGATGGGGGTATTCCTCGCGGGCTGGCTTTTCTTTTGCCGCCATGTTTCCGACGGCAGCCACGGCCCTGGGGATGCAATCGGTCGACGACCTGCTCCAGCACTTTGGAGTGACTTCGGAGCTTTGGGAAGCTTTCACTCAGGAGACTGGCTCCCCTGGCAACGACTTGCGTTTGCTCGCTGCCCTTCCGGGCAGTGTGGTTGCTGCTGCCTTGTCGCAGGCCATGCTCCCCTCGGATGTCCCCTTAACTGCCGTGCAGGCCGCCCATGTGGGGTTAGTGTGGAAATTGGCGAGGAAGATCATGTACACGAAGGGCGGAGGTGCTTGGGACAACTGGGTGGAGGAAGATCCATGGAGTACCTCAGGGTTGAACGATTCATCCTCTTCGAGCCCAATGAGACCCACTTCAATCGACCCGGATGCGAAGGCCACGAAGGACAGGACTTTGAAATTCGCTCAAGTGTTGGACCAAGGAGACGACGGCGAGTTCGAGGTCTTGGGAGAAGAAGCGAAGATGACGTTGCTCCAGAAGTACATCGCGACGACGGGATCCCTGCCCGAGGAGGAGGAAGAGCCTACGATAGAACAGCTCTCGGCCCTGAAGAAGAAGCTGTCGATGGGAAAACCTCCTTTCGCGGACTTTGGAGTGTTCGTGCCATTCGGAAGGAAAGCATTGAGGGCTTCGAGGTACAGAACCTGGGTACCGACGGCCGAGGGCTACGTGTCGAAGGAACTGCCGGGTCCAGCCAACTTCACACAATGGAGGGCATGCTTCAGGGTGTTCACGACGGCGATGATCATGTTGCAGGAATGCGCCTTGGCCCCCCTTCATGCTTACGAGCTGTACGTGGAGAAGCTGACTCGGCTATATCCGGACGCCTGGCATTTGGTGTACGCGGCGGACGAGATGGCGAGAGGGGAACTGCTGTCGAGGCTGAAGTTGAAGGTGGCGATGGATCAGCAAGAAGGAAAACCGGTCCCCTTGAACTTCGACGAGAAGAAACCATGGGAAACCCTGATTCGCATGGTGCCGAACGAAATGAAATTTTGGCAGGACCAGATACACAGTCCGGCCCTCACATGGCTTGCGAGCGGATCGAAAGGAAGAGCGATGACCCCCCAGGAATCGATCGCCGAGAACGCACTACGTGGAGGTACGAGCTCGTTGATGCCAGCGATGGAGTCTGGGACGTTCGGCTCAACTTCACCGGCGACTACATCCACGGCGAGAAGGCAAGGAAACAGAGACAGACGGGAGGCGAAGAAGAGGAAATGGCAGGCGGAAAGAGAAGAGCTCCAAAGACTTCGAGAAGCCCGAAGCGAATCAAGTTGGGAGAGAAAAGGAGGAGGAAAAGGAGGAAGCAAGAAAGGAAAAGGAGGGAAGCAAGGGGAACCCATTTGCTTCTCGTGGAACAACGGGAACAGTCCGTGTGGATCATTGCCACCAGGAGCGGAGTGCACGAACGCAGTGAAACGGGCTCACAAGTGTTCATCCTGTGGGTCGCCGGGTCACCCAGCAATCAGGTGTCAAGCCAAGAAGTGAAGGAGACCGGAGACAGTCGTGCAGCAGGTGACGAAGGTGAGGCGAAGAAGAAAGAGGAGGATGAGGGTGAGAAGAAAGGAGAAAAGAAAGGAGAAAAGAAGGAGGAGGAGGAGAAATCCTCTCAGGAGAGGTTGGAAGAAAAGATACAGAAGTATGTGAAGGCCAGGCGATTCCGCTTCCTACATCACTTTGCAGGACCCCGTGATCCACTTGGAGCAGCTATCCATCAGGTAGCTGCCAAAAGAGGCTTGAACGTGGAGGTGATAGCGGCGGAGAGGGACTGGGGCCAGGACCTATGTTTGGATGAGCCCTACAACGCGCATCTCAGGTGGGCGAAGGAGGGCCTCATCGATGGGTACCACTCAGGATTCCCTTGCTCGACGTTTTCGCGCCTGAGATTCCGAAATGCCCCTAACCTTCCAAAACCAGTTCGAACTCGAAGCGAACCACACGGGAAGAAGTCCAACTCCCAAGCTCAGCAAGCGGAATGCGACAGAGGGACAGTCATGCTTGCGCGCTCGGTTCAGCTGGCCGAGGAACTGGCAAAGAATCCCACATCGACGATAGTGGCCAGACCAACATCAATGGAGAACCCTCCTCCATCGGACGTCGAGGACCACCTGTCGGCTTGGGGGATGTCAGAAATGGTGGGGTACCTACGCATGGCTGGTGTCAAGATCGCCCAATTCAACACGTGTGCCTTCCAAGCAAATCGGGCACGTGGTGATCGTCACTTCAAGCCACAACAATTCGCAGGTACTCTCTACGGCATCGAATCCTTGAGCAGGGACTGCAAATGCGGAGGAGCCAAACATCGACCGATCATCGGGAAGAAGGAATCCCAAGAGTCGGGGGAGTACCCGGTCGAACTTTGCCGGGCCTATGCCTATTTGCTGATGGACCACTTCGAGAAGATGGCGACGGCAGAATACCTGGAAGGGAGGTTGAGGGAAGAAGAACATCAGCATTTCGAGATAGCAACGGGCGATGCGGAGGCGACATCAATGAGGACACGAAGGAACAAAGAAGGGGTGAAATTGTCGCCTACACCCGAAGCTCAGAGAGGAGTTGATGAAGAGTGGACGAAGGAAGAAAAACGAAGATGGGAAGAGAGCAGGGACAAGGCGAAGGAGAAGGAGGCAGAGGAAGAGGACAAGGAGAAGAAGAGGAGAAGGAAGAGCAAGGAGGAGGAAAGGAAGTTGGAGGAGAAGAGGGCACAGAAAAGGTGGAGGTCGGCCTCAAGGAGAAGCAGGAGCCGCGGCGGAGCAAGAAGAGGAGACAGGAAGGGAGGAGAGAAGGTGGACCTACGCTGGAAGCCGGGCGAAGGGAAGTATGGCATGCTCAAAGAAGAGAAGCAGAAAGAAAAGAGGTTGGACCAGCAGGGCTTCGTAGGCGGCATGAAGAATCCGATGGAAGTGGTGGAAGGGATTCCGACGCTGCAGAACTTGGGGCGCCGCATTTGGGGAGCCTGGGAGAGGCACTGCGTGAACAACCCGAAGGTGTTGAAGGTGGGCGAAGAATATGGGTCGGAGGATTGCGAGTTAGAAGCACATTTGGTGGAAAGATGGAAAGAGGAGCTGCGGAAGCTGACAGGAGCTAAGGGGGCACCAGCAATCAAGTTGACAGGTAAATGGGCCTATCAATCTCCGATGGATGGGAACTTGATAGAAGCATGGTGCCGAAGAGGAGGGGACCCGGAGACGGAGGTGCACCGGTGGATCAAAGAAGGGGTGCCCCTGGGCATAAACGTCCCCATCAAGACTTGCAACATCTTCCCACCGACTTTGAAGGAGGAAATTCAACGCCCAGAAGATTGGCAAGCTGCACAAGGCTTGAGGGAGGACATTGGCAACTACGTTTCAGTGAGGGAGCAAGAGGAAGATGCCAAGATAGAAATCGACAGGCTGATGGACAGAGGTTATGCCGTCAAGGCCAGAAAAGGAGAAGTCGAAAGGGCGGGCTTCAAAGGTACGACAATCTCCAAGCTGGGGCTCATCGTCAAGACGAAGGAGGGAGGAGCGAAGAAGCGAAGGATCATAATAGACTTGAGGAGGTCAGGAGGCAACAGGAAGGCAGTACTCCCCGAGCGCTTGATCTTGCCCAGACCCACGGACGCCATAGCGATGGTTCGGAGGATGCATGCGTCGAAAGCCGAATTGGTGAGGCCGCAGGACAAGACCCTGGAGCTGGTGATGATAGACGTATCAGATGCCTACATGCACTTGGCAGTGGCGGAGGAGGAGAAGGGCCACTGTCTAGCGCCAGCTTTGGACGACGAGCATTGGTTGCTGTTCATAGCTCTCCTCTTTGGCTTCAAAACTGCACCACTGACCTGGAGCCGGGTGGCAGCTTGCATAGCCCGACTGCTGCAATCAGTGATACCGGCGGAACGGGGAACGCATCAAGTATACCTGGACGATTCCCTGTGGGTGCTGGGGGGCAAGCTGCATGAGAGGAACCATACCCTGTCGTGCATCATCCACACGATGGCAGCGCTCGGGCTGCGTTTGTCGCTGGGCAAGGGCGAACGATCGGCGGCTGTGACCTGGATAGGAATCCACTTCAAGCTAGTGGCACCCGACTACGATCACCTGCTGGTCACGCTCCCGGAAAAGTTCATGGATGAACTCCAAAAACAGCTGGAAGCGTGGGACAAGAAAGGAATGATTGGGACGGCAGAGCTAAGAAAGGCAGCTGGCAGGGTGGCTTGGCTGGCGGGCGTGCTGCCTCGAGCCAGGTGGGTCACCACGTCGCTGTATGCGACCTTGTACAGCCACGAGGACGATGTTCAGTCAGGGGTGGAGGCAGCTCGAAGGTCTCAAAGGAAAGATAGCCGTTCCAAGGACCATCTCATCCCGGTGAAGCGTGTGGAGAAGGCACGAACCTGGCTCCTGTCCTACTTGAAGGCGGCGAAGGAAAGACCGATCCGCAAGTACGCACTGTACAAGAGCGGAAAAGCGGAGGCCAGCGTGATGACGGACGCTTCACCCCTGGGCATTGGAGCTGTTCTTCTGGTGAACGGAAGAGTCACGAAGGCATTGGCATCGCCCATCAACGAGATGGATGCTAAGTTGCTGGGCTTCCAATTGGGCGAATCAAGCTCGCAGGGCATTGCAGAGACGCTGGCGATCTTGGTGGCCCTCAAACACTGGGGTAAGCTCCTGGCCGCAGTGAACGTGGCAATCGGGGTACAGTCGGACTCCGTGACAGCGCTGGCACTCACTCAGAAATTCTCAAACAGTAACGCCTCTCTGAATTTCTTGGGGGCGGAGTTGGCGGTGGTGTGCGAAGCGCTGGGCTTGTCGGACCTCCTTCCGACGCATCTCCCTGGGGTCGCCAACAAGGAAGCCGACTTCTTGAGCAGACCAAATACTTGGGCAACCACCACCTTGCCGGTCGCCTTAGAGGGCATTTCAATCGAGACGCCCCAGGAAAGATCAGCAGCGTGGTACCGCCTGAACCCGCCAGGCCCCGACACTGCCGACTGGCAGGACGGCGAAGCCTTAGTGGCGGCTTGGGCCTGTCGTTAACTCGATGGCCAGATTCTGAAGGAATCGTTTGAAAAAGGGACACAGGAGGAGGCGGAAGAGGTTGAAAGGTAAGGCTGAAAGTTCGGTTTGGTGTGCGACGTCGTCGATCGAGCCGATTCGTGAGTTGTGTGTGTTAATGCACGAGGTGAGGGCCCAAGGATGGAGTTAGCTCCAGCGGACGCGATCGTCCTCCGCCCACAGGAACTCGGTGGGCAGCCGGCACCATGGCTGGCCTATTGGGCTTTCTACCTCATCGTGATCGGCATCTTCACGCACGTCGGGGCAGCCTGGCTTGGCTGCAAGAAGTTCATAGCATGGTGGAAGACACTCCACACTCCGCGGGGTTACCCATGGACGTGGTGGAAGGCGGAGACGTCAACCGAGAATTACATCAACAACACCCTGGACTCCGAAGACGAGGAGTGGGAAGAAGCCTGGGACATGGACCAACCACGGGACTATCTCGACACGTACCTGGACTGGGGGCCGGCGTCAGGGATACGTCGAAGGTCGACCAGGCCAGAAGAACCCCAACCCGAGCCATGGAGGAACCTGCTGAACAGCACGGCCAGCAGGGAAAGGGGAACAGAAGAGCCTTCAACACCGAACTTGCTGGACACACCTTCCACGAGAACCACGGCGCTGGAAGGGACTTCAACCAACAGGTCGATTTCTCCGAGGGCGAACTACTCACCATGGAGGGAGTCCGTGAGGGAGTCGAGGGACATGCAGTGGTTGGTGACCAGGAGGCTCAACACAAAGGACAGCTGGCAGCTGTGAGATTTGGTGCGGACAAAAGGGAGGTGTGCCCGGGCGAAGATCGTGACGCAGAAGGCTTTGGACTGAACGAAGAATGGGGAGAAGAGAAGTTCGATTTCAGTTTTCCACCGGTACCTCCAATGGAAGTGCTGTCAAGGGGGAGTGAATCAAGCGGGGGATTGCTCCATTTGGTGAAAAGAAGGAGGACTTCGAAAGAGAAACCGGAAAGGGAGGAGAGGCTGAAGGCGAGTGGCTCTCAGGGGAGACGGGGGCTACATCGCGAACGTGGTGGACGCGGCGAAGGTAAAGGCTCAGGGATGAAGGAGAAGAGGCGGAGGAAGGACATGCCTAAAGAGCCGGAGCGAACAAAAAGGGTGAAGAAGAATGAGAAGTGGAAGAAAGCAATACAGACGGCTCGCATCTTCAGGTTGAACCGACCGCAACGAGACAAGAGCCTGCAGGACTTCAAGGAGGGGTACTATGCGAACTCCTCTAGAAGGGCAAAGGCTTCAGTGCGCAAAACGGTCAACAAGATTCTGCTTAACCTGGGCACGAAGGGGACAGCAGAACAATGGTCGGAGGAGACACTGGAAAGAGTGGGCGCTGTGCTCAAGAAAGCGGACTATAAAGCAGGGGTCACCTACTTATCGGAGTACAAGCAGATGTTGATCGAGGCGGGCAAGACGTGGTCGCACAGACTACAAAGGACATTCGGACAAGTGGCTCGTGCATTGAAGAGGGCAAGGGGGCCGGTGAAGAAGGCGGCTGAAGTGGAGGAAGTGGAGTGGATGGAAGCCTGCAAGATCGAGACGAACGAAGAGCTGAAGGGCCCAGTACACCGACCAGCCCTCATGTTTGGGTTTGCGACCGTCTGGATGCTGCGGGAGGTGGAACTGGCGGCAGTCCACAAGGAGGACATCGTGATCAACGAGAAGGAGAAGACGGTGGCGTTGACCCTGAGGCTCACGAAGTGTGACCAGGAAGCCAAAGGACTGAAAAGGACTCTGCAGTGCTGTTGCCCGGAGGAATGCAACTGGTCAGAGCCCTGTCCTTTGGCGATTTCGAAAGCAGCTTTGGACAACGTCCCGATCGAAGAAGATCATCTAGTACATGGCGACAGCGAAGGTATAATAGAAAAGAACCAGATCATAGGAGCTTGGAGGAACTTATTTGGGCAGAACATCTCAGGGCATTCCGCCAGGAGGTCAGGGGCCTTGCAATATATCAGACGGGGTTGGCGCGTGCCCCAGGTGGCTTTTCTGGGAAGATGGAAGAGCGACGTGATCCTACAGTATGCGGAAGAGGCCCTGGAAACCATGCCGGTGATGAACAAGGCGATCAACCTAGCAGGTATGAACCCAGGAAGAGGAGGAAATGAACGGGTCGTGGAGAAGTTGGTGGTAACGAAGGGCGAAGAACAAGGCAAAGAAACGGAGAAGAGGTTGAAGAAGGAGCTGGACAGGCTGAAGGACAAACAAGATCAGCTCGATGCATCGATTTTGAAGTGTGAGGAGATCTCCAACAATCATCAAGGCCTACTACCACCAGTCATCCTCTCGAAGAGTGGAACGGTACATGAGAACAAGAAGCAGCCGGTGGCCTCACCCGTCACATCCTGGCATACGAAGTGCGGTTGGTTCTACGGGGCTTCGGTGTTCACTTTCGGGATGGACGTGACGAAGGTGAATTGTCTGAAATGCACCTCTTCTGCGCAGAGCACGGAAGAAAGATTTGGCAGAGGAGGTGCATAGCTGATAAATGAAGACATC
>CAXAMN010003503.1:90945-106687 GCA_963970005.1 Durusdinium trenchii
AAGAACGTCTTCGTTATCTTCTTGGGTGGTATGGCCCGCGTGTTGTCGCAGAGACAAACAAACATTTGCAAATTCATTGCCCTGACCCGTCCACTTCAATTGCATCGAGGGATCGGGTCAGGTAGGTCAAGGTCTTTGTGGCTTGGGTAAGAGCGCCGATGTTGTTCTTCCGAACAGGACCAGGATCTCCCGTGCGTGCACGTCTTCGGCCGCGCGTTGGGCACGTGTTGCACTCCGAAATGCAACGATGCTGATGAACCTGAGCTGATTGGAAGCAAGTGGCGTGATCGAAGCATTGGCTTGCATTCATGCATTGCATCTGGAGAAGCAGCTTGGTGAAATCTCAAGCTGTTGATAAAGCAAGGGAAGGCCGAACGCAACCAACCTGAATTGAGCTCCAAATTGTGCCTACCAGGCATGTTTGTTTGGGACTCCCTTATTTTTTGACGCTCGCAGTTTGACCGTGGGAACTTGCAAATTTGGTCGTGGCAACTTCTTTGTGATCGATCTAACCCCCCGGTTGGGATTTCTTTTTATGCCGGTCCGTGTAAGTGGTACAACACAGAGTCCTTTCAGCGAAGAAGAGTCCTTTGGCGAAGAACAAAACTGATGGTTGCAAATGTTGCAACTGCCAGCCAAGAATGGAGCATATTGAGCTGAACCAAGCCCAAAATAAGGCCCTTTCGGTTCCTCGAAATGGGGTGGGAGTCCATTCGGACTGACCGGTGGGGTGTCCAGTGGGGTGTCCGGGTGTCCAAAAAGGCTGACGGATTCCAGGTCTACAAGGCTGACAAAGGGAACACCGATGAAAATGGAGAGAGATTGATGGAAACCATGACCGATGAAGATGTGAATCCCTACTTCGCATCCCGGCCCTTGGTGAAATCCGAGTACCTGTGCCTCGAGCGATGTCAGATTCTTGGCGATGTCAGTGTCTTGTATTCCTTGGGGATTTTGGGGATTGGAAGCCACGGCTAACTACAGACAGCTTAAGACGACATCGCCTCGGTTTCCCGGCCACGGTGGAGCTGAGGATCACGAACACAGATGGGACCAATGAAACTGAGACGCTCGTGCGTTCAGGAGGTGCACTGACACCGAAATGTGTCCCGAAACTGGCTTGGCGAGCCTCCTTCAAAGTTCCTGCCGCGGACGACTGAGGGAATCCTGCTTGCGGTAGCAGAAAAGAGTGGAGTTCATATTCGAGCATGATTTGGTGGATCCCTTCCTCATTTTGTCCAAGAAGTGGAAGTCTGCCTTGGTTCATCACCCAAGGCCGCAACGCCTAGAAGAAGCCGGGAGGCGTGCTTTTTTCTTGGCAGACCCTTACTTTGAGGCTCTTTTCCTAGCGATGTCAATTTCAAAGATGGTGGAAGAGAGCAACCTTCCCCAGTATAACTCTTTGTTTGGCAGAATGGAATTCTCATGAACTGTTGAGACTTCAGTTGGTTCTGCAGGGCTTTCCTCCACGCACGTGATCTTCTGAAGAAGGGCCAGAGTGAGGCTGGGATGATGCGTTTCTCGCAAGAATACGGCGAAGCCCACAAAGCCGCAAAGGATCCATCGGACCATCGGACCACGCCCTTTCAACTCCTCATTGGGTGCCTTCAGCTGACTGTGGAGGTTAACGGTTCTGCCTTCAGCCTGACCTAGGGGTCTTCTTACCCGGAGCTTGATTTGTTTGTCTTCACTGATTCGGAGATTTCATGTGTCAGGACCCGTGGTATCAGCACTCACAGACCTGGCTGGATCGGGCTTCTTGGCAAGGGAGGAGGAACCCTGCAGATTCCTGACGGTTCAACGGTTTACGAGTTGTCCTGTGGATCCGAGCTCTTTCACCAAACATGGAATGATAATCTAGACAACCTCTTGGAATTCACATAATCATCCTTGGAGCTTGCACAAATTCTGTGGCTCACAGTGATGCCCTTGAGCACCCACCCCCATGCATATCACATGCATATCCAAACTCATCGGACAATCCAAAGACCTTGACCAAAATTTAGAGCGACGAAAACATTTGACATTGCCTTCCAACGTGACTTGCCACCAATACCTGAAACATCCTGAAACAAGATTCGTGTTCCGAACATCTTGAATTCGACGGCGCAGGGCCATTGAGCAACGGGGAACAACAACGCGAGCCGAGGCCGGGAAGCTCGCCCTGCTGCGGTCGAAGCACGTGAACTTCTACAAGACCGAGGACTTTTGCAAGGCCCGTTAATGGTCTCACATCACAAGAGCTTCCCGTTTTTCCATGGGGGACAAGTAGAATGGATTGGGCTTTGTGGAATGATGCGTTTTCAGATCAAACATCTCGAGTAGCAAGAGGACATTGGTATGCATTTGTGATCATTTTGTGTTCCAGAATCTTCTATCCGCTGGAGAATGACTGTAGTAGGTGGAATGTAGGTGATTGAGATTCAGCCCTAAATAACAAGCATGGTGAAATCAGAGCAACCAGGAGGAGACTGCAGAGGTGCAAAAGGATCACAAAGTAATCTGTGACCACTCGGTTGACAGATGTTGACAGGCCATTGAACATCAAGGCTTCGTTTACACTCCAGAGCTCTGGGGCAATGTCTTGATGCCGCTCGGATGCAGTTTGTTCGACATTAGAAAAACCGAGTCATCCAGACGATCAGCTTCGGTCAGCTCGGTCGGCTCGGTCGGTATGTGAAACTATGACAAAGCTGTCCATGGCTGGTCGATGATCGTAGCTATTCTTGGTCCACATTGTGGTGCTTAGCCAATCATTGTGACACACAAGAAGGGTGCCAAGATGTGCCAATCAGAACAGCTGGTGCTTGATTTGTTTCACATCCCGAAGGCTTCACATCTCCTCGTTAGCCACAGGTGCCGGGTTGGAACAAAGCGTTTTGCGGAATGAGAGTGTTGAGAAAGGGTTTGCTTACGAAGGAGTGTTGCCAGGTCATCCGAATGATCTGGGAGGAATTTGTAGCTTCCAAAGGAGTTCCTAACTTGTGATATCCAAACTCAATTCGAGTCTTCTTGAGATATATCATATCACTTGACATGATTCTGAAAGTTGCGTCACAATGCGTCACAGCTCCTCACATTTGGGTTTGACGACGCCTCCAAGCCATGCCAGATGAAGAGCAGCAGAGCTTCCTTTCACAGGACGAACTGCGCTACTTTATTCCCAAGGACGGGCCAACGGGGGCACCAAGGATGTAACGAGCATCGATGGGCAGAGAGGTGAGTTAATGTAACATAATATAATGTAACACCATGAGGCAAGATGCCATGCCAAATCTTTTTGGGCCGGACATTCACTTCATAAGCAAGAGGTAGGTAGGTCTTGCCAAAGCCCCTCTTCTTTTTGGACGTAGGTAGAGAGATGCCAGCTTGTCAGGTGGCGTTTTCTACCGGGGCTGGTCTCACAGAGCCCGCATCCTTTTCCGTCAGGAAGGAGAAGTCCAGAAGCTCAAGGAGGAAGCCATGAACATCGAAAGTGAATTCAAAGGCAGCGAAACGGGATCAATCGATAGCAGCCCAAGTAAGTGGTCGGTGTTGACATGTTTGCCACATTGATTCAAGCAGTTGGGTCTTCAACGCACTTTTGCCTTCTTTTCGCAGGGATTCAGACGGCCAGGTCTGGACGCAGAGGCGTTCGTTCAGGTGCATTCGAAGGAAGCTTGGTTGCAGAACATGGCAGATAATTGCAGATGACCTGCCCACAAGATGGACATTATCTTCCTATTTTGAAGAACGGCTATGGTTGGAAAGGTGATTAGTTGTTTTCTTCCCCTGTGTCGCACCTGTCATCTTGTTTGATCAAAGACGGACGTTCGGATCTTCACCATCTAGCAGAAGCTTCGGATGATGATTGGAGAACACTGAGATAGCTTGAAAGGGAAGATAGGGACCAGTGGGTTAAGACCAGATTAACAAGACAAACGCAAGAAATGAACTCAACTCTAAGGAGGTCAACGAAGTCCACATCTTGAAGTTCGAGGTGCGACCGAGAGAGTTGAATTTCAAGTCTCACCGCTCAGGGATGAGAACAAACTGGTTGACACGAATGGTAGACATTGTCTAAAAATCCGCAGAGTTGATGGAGTGACGTGTTCGCGTTTGTGTTTCTTTGTTTTGTGTGTGTTCTCCAGTGACAGACACAGAATGACAAAGACAAACTGGGCGGTCTCTAAGCCGATCATTTCCAGAGCAGAAACTCTGCCGAGGAGTTGAAGTGTGTCCACGGATGCCCGGCTTCAAGAAACGGTCAAGCTGGCTCTTCGCGGCTTCTGCCGAGCTGAAAGGTGTCACCAACATGGTGAGCGTAGAAGCTGCCATCAGAAACGACCCTTCCAGATGGTATGACCTGGTATGGCCATTGTTTGGCCCTTAGCATTATTACATTGTGTTGCTTCTTTGTCATAGTCACGATCTTCCGAGGAAAGAAAATGGGAAATCATTGTTCTTGCTCTCCCTGCTGGACTGGCATCGAGTGTGACAAGCCGATGTCTCCTGGGCCATACACGGAACAGGACCAGCGGTTTTTGATCGCAGCGTTTTTTCAACAGCGATGAAAAAGCTGCCAACATGTGATTTGCTTCATGGTTTTACATTTTTTTGACTCCTTGGACTCCTGGATTCAATACCTTTTGAGCCTTTGCTGCTGTGTGGAGAATAATACAGAATGTACAACTGGTCGTCGTGGTGGCATGTGTCGTCTCCATGCAGTGCCGTCCGTCCCACTCGCAATCAAAAAGATTTCCTGCCTTTTTGGAGAAAAGATGAGATCAGTGTTCGTACGAGACCATGATCCCATTGCGAATGTCCAATCGTTTTTGTTGACGGGCGAATGATTCGGAGAAAGACGACAGAATCTCTTCTGTCTCACCATCTTCTGTTCTCACAAAGAATATGAACGAATATGATATAATATGGCACAAATATGAGTGGCCGTCGCCATGTCTCACTCAATCTCTTTTGGAGGACTTCGAGCCGTTGGTGGTGCAGATCAACCAGGGTGCGCAGCAGTCCTTGGCCATCCAAGGCTGTGACCTTCATGTAGACCTGCGGCACCAGTTGCCCGGCTGTTGGTTTTGTGCTGTCGTAGCTGATCGTACGGTCCCCTGTCATGACTGTTAGTACTGTCAAAAAGTGGATGTAGAGTAGATGATGGCACAACCCCCAAAAGGTATATGGTTATATGACTTATATGGACCCCTACTCGTATTGAAGAAAGTCATCTTGGGGTGCCAGTGCCATCTACTCGTATCACCACTGTCAGTCTGACAGATTCGAGCTCAGAGGAGTGGAGGGGAAGAACAGCAGCGCAAAACGCCCACGGGTTTTGACTCGATGGGTGGAATCCCAAATAGAACAGTAGATCCCCACCAATATCATTAAGAATAGGAACAAGAAGCTACTAGGGGCTCCTGGCATCGCTACGAACGGAGCAAGGGCGCTACTAGGGGCTCCTGGCCTTACTACTAGGAACAAGGTTCGCTACTAGGAGGCATGTATTGGACCACTGGACCACTATAAAGGTGAAGCAGGTCAGGTCTGCTCCGTGCCGTGTTGCGTTTTTGCGCGAAAAGAATTGCTGTTCAAATCATCATCATCCTCCATGCATTCAACTATGGACGAAGGACATCCCAACGGACGATGGGTCTGGTTCACCTTGTTGTTGTTTTTTTTTTTGTTGTTGTTGCTGCTATTAGGGTGGAGGCCATCTATTAGGTTGGAGGCCATCGCTAGTAGGTTGGAGGCCACAGTCCACTATTCCTGCATGATTCACTTAGGCTTGCGCGGATCACTTTGATTCCGCTCCCTTCATCTCAACGACTCCCAGAAAAGGGCATGCAGGCGTGGTCCAAGTCTTTCGCCAACACATCTGAGTTCTGTGTGATGTGAGATGGGTTTGACTCAAACTAGGAAACCTCCACAAATTGATCACAGAATCAATCCCAAGGTAAAAGCTGTCCACCAGATGATAGATGATGATAGTTTGTATATATAGGTTTCTTGCGAAGTCCACTTCTCTTCCAGTCGAGCTTCACATGGAGCTGTGAACCACTATTCAGGCAAGTTTGCAACCTGCCATCTCGATGAAGGCTACCATCGCAACCATGCAGTATGTACTATATACTTACATTTACTTACTACTTTTGAGTATGCGGAAACAGCGTGGAGGATGCTAGGCTTCATGCGACATACACCCGCACAGCAGAAGGAAGTCCGAACCATTTTGTGAAGGCCAAAAGGGAATATGAAAGCCATTTGTGCTCCCAGAGGAGCCACACCCATTTTTTATGCGCTTGGACTGACAGGATTCTCTTTGCCGAGATCGGGCAAAGGGCAACAACGGCACAGAGGCATTGAAGATACGCATTCCTGAGACAGTACCTTGGGCTGGTTGTGAGTGGAATCGTGTGAATTGTGTGTCGTAGATCAGGTTTTTATTCACCAAGGAATATGTCACCCCCGGTAGAAAGTCTATGAGGACTTGCACTCACGATGGTTCGCCTTGCACTGATCGAGTAATCTTGAGTGGTTGTAATTGTTTCGAAGCCCAAGACCGGACCTTTGGTGTTGCTTCCCAAGGGGCTTTCAGAGAGCTGCCAAGTCCACAAGCACTTGAACCAGAGATGTGTGTGGTTGGCAATGCTGAGACAATGCTTTCCATACTGGGATAACAATTGCTGATTGGTGTTCAAGGATGTCCACTTCTCTGAGGCCTCTCAGAAGGAATATGTGTACCTGATTGATGTACCTCTGGGTAGGGTGCTCAGAGCTTTTGTGATTTCTGTTTCGCTCCCTTTTTTGCCTTTGCTCGGAGACTCGCAGATGAGGTGATGCAAATTGGTATCAAGTGTGCCGCTGGGACGCAGAGTGTCTCTCCGGTTGTCACCCGTTGAGACGTTGGGGCTGTTTCCACCCTGGCTGTTGGGGCGTTGAGGTTACTGCTATGGGGTTGAGTGCACAGATGAAGATGGACTTCATGCTTGGCAAAGCCTTGGAGATGTGCAGGTGCCTACCAACTGGGTTTACAGATAATTTGTCATTTCTACCCAACAGCGAGAGCGAGGGGTCTTCATGACAGAGCAGGAGTAGTTTAGCCTACCAGAGTATACTTGGGCAACGACATGCGTTTGTTGAAGTCCTCTAGACATCAGCTAAGAACCTCAATCAAACACTGTACAGTACTGCTACATTGGTACATTTGGACCTCTTGATTTGAAGAGGGAGCCGTAAACGATCCATCTTTGTGGAATTTTGTGCCAGTATTTGCATGCAATATCATGCAATTATGTAGTCATAGTATCATATTTGCTTGAGGTGGTTGGACATGATAATTCCAGTTGTCAGATTTCGCCACAACAAGCTGCGGAACCTGGCGACGCTGCGGAACCCGCAAAGGCAAGCGTGCCCTCACCTCATTTGGTGCCGTGACAGGTGGTGAGGACTCATCAAGAGCGGGATGAGATCGTTTTGGAGATGTTCAGCAAGGAGGAGTGGTTCTGGGGCCGCTTCGCAAGACTGCACTTAGGTTCTTACTTTGGTTGCAAAAGATGTGCACAGCATACCTAGCAAGGTGTATCATGCATCACTACATGTTGCATTGATGAGTTGACCTGGGATATGCATCAACACAGCTTTTTAGTATCTATAAGCGTGAGTTTGATGAGCCCAAATATATACAGAACTTGTAACAAGGGCTGTCAACGAAGTTACATTGTCCTAGTGCGTGGGAGAGATGGTGGTGTGCAATGTTGAAGATAAAGGCTCTTGGCTGTCCAGCCACTTTGAATATTAGGACGTGCAACCTGCGGCCGTCCTGTTGAAAGGCACCCACGGGATCTTGAGCCGACCTGTCAGGCGATCTTGGCTCGCCGTCAGCGCGAGAAAGAAGGCAAAAAGAACTGCAGCCACGACTGGAACCTCCCGAAAGATACCACGTCGCTGGTCTGAGCAGATGACCCGCTGAGTCATCCGGAGCTTGCCCTACCCCACCAGGAAAAGGTAGGGCACCAGCGTGATTGTTGACAGTCAGCGGATCTAAGCAGATCACGCACCCTCCACCGATGATCACCCATGCGTTTATGCCGGCACACACGGTGCGGGCATCGGGTGACTCGACTCCGAGGTTCTATGAAGAGAACTTCGGGGACACGGTGCGCTTCAAATGTCGCGAAGGCTACTCTACCCCGCCCCTTGGTGCGATCAGAGCAGCTGGATGTGTGTGATCGTTCGCCTTCCGGCCAATTCCTGCAAAAGTCCAGTTTTGCAGAACGGAACGAATTCCCGTTCAGGTATCTTCAGGTTTTGGTCGCCTCACCCACAGCATATCCAAGAACACAACTTTTGGACAACTATGGTTTTTGCATGTTTTGGCAGAACTCGAGCACTGCAAGCTCCTGATGGGAAAAAGGAGCAGTGCTAGGAACCTTTCTATTGTTTTCTTTTGCACAAGGTAAACATCGGTGCGGATGATTTGGGCAGCAACCTCTCCGTGCGGCCAAGGAAAGGAGTTTCCGAGCTCGTTTGTGACGGGGGTATTTGGAAGGTCGCTTCGAGTTCTTCCAGCAGCACCGTCGCCTGGCTTTCAAGCCGGAGGAGATAGCGTTGGCCAAGTCTGAGGTCTTGGTGTCCCTGGTTTTTTGGGCGTTCCGGGTGTTTCTTTGGATGGGATTGCGGTGGCAGCAAGAGGTTTTTGACGTGGTGGAGCTTCGAGAAGAGTCTTGTAGCTCCACGCGTCGGCATTCACCATAGGCTGACCGGAACAGGGTGGAACTCGCCATGACGAGGCGGCTTCGCCGGTGAAGCTGACTGCTGACATGGAGACATGGGCTGCTTGGAGTGTTGGAGATGTTTGGGTGAGAGGTCAGGATTTTCTAGTTTTGGGGACACGGAGATGGGCAGAATCTGTATGATACACAAAGGGTCACCGTTTTCACATCCTTATTTCAACTGCCTTTCTACATTTGATTTGGCATGCATGATCGGCACCTGCGAACATCAAATCCTTTGCACGATGTCTTGGCTTAGTCACTCAGACCTCCCTTGCGACCTTTCCCTTCTTCGGCGCTAGTGTCATCCCTCGGAGCCTTTTCACATGTTTTCAAGGGAGGTATGCAGAATTCTGAATGGATGCTATGCAGAAAAGCATGCATGCACAGCTGACTGGGTTGAGAACTCCACCGCTTCAGGTAAGTGTTTCTCAGATTTGCCGAGGATGCGGAACTCCCACAGTGCGCGTGGATGAATGCTGCAAGTTGCTCCAATGAGTCAGGGATTGATGAAGCTGGGACTGAACTAGTCGTTTTGGAGAGTGAGACCGTGAGACGTTTGGATATTGTCGTATACATTTGTGGAACTTGTGCAACTTGTGTTGTGCAACTTGTGCAGTTTCGGCCATCCAGGATCTTGTTTGCTTGCAGTTCAGGTCATCGAAAAAGATAGCTGCAACCTCAGTCCTCAGTTTGTGCTTGCAGGAGCGGAGCCACTTACCAGAGAAGGGATGGTTTCAACAGGGAGCTCGAATCTTCTTTGGCTCAAGCCAGCAGGACTGTATTTTTACATATCAGAAGTGGAATGTTCCTCTTCAACACTTGCCATCAGTGGGTTGAGGTGGCTCTATAGTGGTGAATACATTCTCTGCAGACGGCCTGGTCCACTACAGGTCGGACGCCTGGTTTGGACCGTTGACTTCTGGAAGACTGGCACTAGGTTTGCAGACATCTCTCAGTGGATCATGCTATGCTGCTATGCAATGCCTTTCTGAGGTGTCTGCAGCAGGACAGTACACAGCCAATGAGACTGGTGGTGAAGGGCTTCCCGGAGGTTTTCCAACCCAAAGACCAGGCGATCGGATCATCCATGGGTGGGTGCGGGCCCCGTGGGCGCATCCATTGCCGGCCAGTGTGGCTTTGTACAACCAGTTTTTGAAAAGAAGTGCACGAAGAAGTCGTCCGGAGAAGTTTAGTTTACCAATTACGGTGCTGAAACGACTGGCCGGTGGGGTCGTTTCGTTGCGACCGATTGAGTGGGGAATGGTTTCGACCGTTTCCGTTGTGTTTTTTGGTCGGCACTGGATAGTCTGTGTCCCAGGTTGCTGGACCTCCCCCACACCGAAGGGTGACTTATTTGGGAACACAGGGTCATCGGTCATTGAGGGTCGCTTCGATCGGTTGGGGTTTTTGGGATCGATTTACTCTCGCCGTTCCAGAACAGGATCGTGATGTGTTTGGAGAACTCTTCTCATGGTTTTGGTTTTCTTTGATTGTGGAATGGTGCCACAAGTCTCACTTTGATCAAAGCTTGCAACCTTTGAAACCTTGGATCCTTGCACAGGCAGTTTGGTTTGTTGTATTCTGAAAACTCGGCTCTTTGGCTATGAAGCTGATGATGGATGGATCGATATTCACCCTCGACAGGTGGTGGTGAACCGCACGCAGATCGCTCAAGTGCTCAGCTATGACGACCAGACACAGACATACCAGGCCTTTTGATTGGACATGTGTGGAAGGAACTGAATTCTGGCTTGGGGGACTAGGGAATGTGAGCTGAGATTGAAGCAAGGTTTCCAGTCAGAGGGCCGGTATGGTCTATAGTGGCTATGACGCATCCCTCATCCCCGGGTGCAACACGGACCGGCGGACAGGCGGCCCGCTACCCCACCCCTGCAGTGGACCGGGGATGAGTTCGGGCGTGGACCGTTGAAACACAACAGGTTTGCAGTCATGTGGTGCTTGAGCGTGACAATAGGCTTCTTCTTCCTTTGGTATGCAGGAAGATGCAGCAAATCTTTGGTATGCCCAGATGTTTTCATCCTCACACAGAGCCGACAGAGCCGGTAGAGGTCAGATATTCAAATAGATCCTGCTCAACCGGCGAGATCATCAAGACTTGAGGCATGTCCCAGTGCACCCCCGAAAAAGTCACGATGAATCCAGCTCAACCAAGTGGAAAAAGAATAGTCTTGTTGCTGGTAAAACTTGGCACTTGCTCAGGTAAGATTACTCACAGGACTCAATAAAGATAAAGAAGAAAGGCCCGAACACTTGGATGCTTGGCTCGATGTGGTCCACGCAATGTGGAGGCGATGCGGGTTCGGGGGTTCAAGAGCTTGGGACCGATCAATCTTCTCGAGATGAGAAGAAGACTCCATGACTGGGTCTCACAAGTGAATCAAGCCTACCTCTGTTTCAGGTTTGGTCCAACCTGCATGAATGTCAGCATCCTGTCACCAGTCTGACACATGTTGCTCCAGTGAGCCACGCGATCTCTTTTTCTTTTCTGTCAACCTTCTGTTGATTTCTGTTGTTTGTTGAGCTGCTGATATCTTGAGCCCGGCAAATCTCTTTTTGGTACTGGCCAGTTCGCCTTTCGCCTTTCCGTTGATGCCCTCTGCTTGTGAGAACTGGGTATCGCCGTGCAATGAAGCCTTCCCCCTGGTAAGATGGGCGCAGAGGGCTGCTGGGCGATTCCCCCAAGCCCCCACAACAGGACACTTGCAATACTGAGGTAATCCGAGTATATACAGTAATTGGTTTTCTCAAACACCGTAGACAGCCAGCTCAAGACTAACAGGCAGAACTTCTACGTGGGGTAAGAACACGTTCCTACCATAGGGCCTAGGGGAGGATTCCACCAACACCAAAGGAGATACACGTTCATTTGGTGCATGCACGTATGCTCCATTGATTTGTATACTGTCTACATGTTGTTTTCAATGATGGCGATGTTGGACCGACCAATCCCCCGGCTGAGGAATGGCTCATGAAGGAGACCTCCTTCACGCGGAAGTGTGAAGGGGACAAGTTCACTCCAAGCAATGTGACAGTGCGTTCCTGCCACAGCAGACCATTGAAATTCGGTGCACTTGTGTTCTAGCAATAGCATGTAATAATGTAATAGCAGATTCTTTCTGGCGTCGTTCTCAGCGTGGTGGTGGGCCTGCACACTACTCGTGGTGAACCCTTTGCGGCGAACACAAGCTAATAGTCACTAGGTTGGCTTAGCCCCAAAGGCAGCCTTCCAAACTCAAATAGCAACCCTGCCCAAGCTACAGCAATAGCATACAAGAATAGCTACCACCAAAGCAGCGGCAGGTCCTCCAAAAAGCCAAAAGCTTCAAGTTGGTGTCCTTTCACGGCCGCTGTCACATATCAGTTTGTTGATGAAGCAAGCCCAGACCCAGAGAGCTCTCATGTGTCATGTTGTTGGTGGATAAAAGAACATCAATACTCAACAACATTCAATATCAAGACAAATAATACCAGCAGATAGCTACCAGCAAACAATACCAACATTTAAACCACGCGTCCAACCATCCTTTAAGGTTGCTTGATGGTGATTCCCACAGACGATGATGTGGTGAATTTCGAGCCAGTGTCCTGACTTACAATATCTCGAGGATACAGAATGAATCGTAATCAGGCTTCACTATATGCCTTTACACTACGAAGAAATATCTTCATTAAAACACTGTGTTTCGGGTGAATCCTCAGCTGAAATTCAGTCTGCAGTTTCTTCTCGTTTCCGCGTCATTGCTGACTTTATCCTTTGGCAGATTTATGTTGGGTTTCACCCCGTACCCAGTAGCCGTTCAGGCATTTAAAGGATCCTTTGTGCTGCGTTTGTGTCACTGTTGCACCATGTGCGACTAGATTAGGACAAAGGTTTATCAACAACTGATCTGGAGCTAAGAGCTAAGGCGGCAGAAGAAGCAGCATACCACCTGGGCTGGCAGGTGCATCCGACTTCACGACTGACACTGTCATCGGAAGCACCATGTAAACTGTCCAAAGATGCACAGGGGATTAAATATGTCCGGAAGTAAGTAGTGTTGTTTCTTCTTTTTTTGCTGCAGCGATAATTCAGGAGTTGTGTAGCAGCAGCATTTTGTTGGTGGGCGACCAGGCAAGCTCCCTGATGCAGCAACAGGAAGAGACGAAGCAGATCTTTCAGCAGGCGAGGGCCACCATACGTTGTCGGGCTTGAAACAGTTTGGACCAAGCAACAAGAAGCTACTAGTAACAAGGGCATCGCTACTAGGAGCAAGGACGCTACTAGGGGCTCCTGGCCTTGCTACTAGTAACAAGAAACTACTAGTAGGGCAGTACAGGTGGCAGATATAGCCGTCTTTGAGGTGGAGGAATCCAGGAACCGTCCAAAGACTCCACAGCGTTCCTTTAAAAACATGAAGACATTCAACATCAAGGACATCCAACAGCGAACCGTGTGTTCACAGGAACAGGTTCGGAACCTCCATTCCTTGTGATGACTCACATCATTTTCACATGTACGTATAGGGGTCAAGCGTTCGTCTTTTCTCCCGTCAGGCCACGAAGGAGGAGCAACTCCATGGCGAGGCCTGGGAGGCCAGGCTTGTGTGTGCCGCCCTGTATCACTGTATTTCCCTGTTCGGGTTCTCTCTTAGGAAAAAAACTTGGCCGCGCCGTGGGCTTTGTTCCCCCGAAATCCTTTTTTGGCTCTCAAACAGCTGGAGGCCATAACAATAAACATAATGTAACATGTACAATTACATACTTTTCCATGAACATTGGAATTCAAGGAGCTGAAACTGTTCGGTTCTTTTGCTGGCATGATCTTAAAGAACTGTTTGTCTATTGTTGCCATTGAACCGCTTAGGATAGTTCTTTTCATGTTGCATTAGTTAAAAGGGGGCTATACAACGCAGCAAGAACACTCAAAGAACGCTTCCACCAGCCATCAGCTAGGCTTGCCAGGCATGTCGCCTTAAATATTGGTGAGCAGAACACACACAAACGAACCATAGCAGCATTTCTCTCTGGAAAGCTTTGGGACGCTAGGCTCAACAAGTAAAAAACAACCAAACAGTCTAAGGTGCACATGGCCGATGTACACTAATCTCTAGACGATCTCACTTCGTGAATGTGTGGTTGTCTAAACAGTCCAAACAGTGTCTTTGGACGGATTTGCTTTGAGGGTTTTTGGTTTTCGGCGAGTTGGCATGCCCATCATATTGAAAGTGTTGCAAACATTCAGGTCTTCGAACACACAAAAGTCAGACAGGGAGCGGAAGGAGTCGAGTCAGCGCTGCAGGCAGATCAGCCTCTTTTGCTGCAGCCCTGGCCGCTGAGACTGTCGTTGGACAAAGGCGAGAAATGGCCCTGTCAGAAACGGTTAGCTGGACCAAAAAAAAATACAAGTTGTGAAACCACACCATCAGGGGGACAGGAGATTCTTGGTGTTTGCATGTGTTTACTACTTCCAGTTGAAAGCACTTTTTCTAAAGAATGTTAAGAGTAGGTGTTAGAAGAGATTGTGTGATATCCTTTTGTGCGGTGCAGTCCGACAAACTGGAATGACAATGGAAAGAGCTGCGAAGCTGCAGAATTGTGAGTCTTCAGTCAATTGAGAGAACTGGAGCGCTTTTTCCCTGCAGAAAGTCCTGAGAATGGCCGGTGCTGAGCTTCCAAATATCCCAAAGTCTTGTGGGTTACCTCAGGCCGGGCTTTCCATGTGGATGCCTGTTGGACCAGCCCGTTGAACTGCAGCGATGGGCAGCCTGCAGAGGCTCCAAAGACGATAAATGATACACATGGACCGATGAACGAGACACCCCTCTGGCCTTGGGGACTCTAGTGACTTTGGTCCTTCTGGCTGACTGCATCGGTCGCGTGGTCGAGCTCGCTTTTGGAGTCCGATCCTGGGGCTGTGACTGTTGGAACTGTTGGTTCTGGAGCAGGATACTGTGAGATATTTGCAGAAAGAGCCTGTCTTGCAGGGAAGCTCAGACCAGAGGGCCAGAAAGCTTTCTGTGATGTGAGGCTGCCCATCGATCAACAACAAGGCTTTGGGCTCTGGTTTTTTGCAGGTTTGTGGGTCAACAAATGCTGGTGACCCGCCACCACGTCCTACTACCAACCGGGCAGCATGTTCGAGATACCGAGGCCAGAAGATTCTCATGATCCTCAGTCAAGGATGATGTCCCTCGGAGGCCAGGGCGCTGGCTGGCTGGGCTGTTGCCGCGGCTGCGGCGTGGTCATCCGCTCTGAGCAGTCAACGCTGCTCTTGGGGTAGTTGATATGTTGCTTTGGTCATACATGATAAATTTGAGCAGACTGCGCCTGGTTTTACCTGCTTTCCTAACATGAGGATTCTCTCTTGTGCGGTCAGGATGCCTCACCGTGGCTGTGCTTCTGGTGCTTCTGGGCTGGCCTGGAAACTTATTTTTTTGTTGGAATTGTCACCATTACATGGAATGCCTGTGATGGGTTTGCGGGTGAAAGATATAGCATCCCAAGAAAGATTGTAGCTTTCCCCAGACATCCACCAATCGAATCGAGTCATCGAGTCATGGAGTCATCAGATCAGGTGATGAGGTTACTTGAGACCCACGGAGGTGTCGGTCGGGCAGGGCATCTCTTGTGGTTTGAGGTCTGGCTTTCGCCACATCAAGTGAAGCTCCAGGCTCGTAAAGTGGATGACCACCCTCAATATATCTATATATATATGTACTGTATATATATATATAATATATACACATATATATATAGATATGTACCCTTCCAAAAAACCAACCCTTTTCATACTTTTACTGGTACTTGCAGTATTTAATGTATATTTTTCAGTATTATTCCTAAGCTTAAACATTGTTTTAAAAAATGAAAGTCCTTGGGGAGGGCCCCTTGAAGAACATAAACAAAACAAAAAACAAAAACAAAAACAAAAACAACAACAACAACAACAACAACAACAACAACAACAACAACAACAA
>CAXAMN010003503.1:116104-178658 GCA_963970005.1 Durusdinium trenchii
CCCAAACAGTTTACTGTTAGGGGTTCTCAATGCTTTAAAGAATGGTCCCCTTGGTGCTGGATGGTCTGGTCGGGTTCCCGGCCGGCTTGTCTCCCACTTTCATTTGTCTCCCAGTTCTTTTCATTTGTCTCCCAGGCTGGGTGCTTGTGGTCGGGTTCTCGGCTGGCTTGTCTCCCGCTTCCTTTCATGTGTTTCCCACTTCTTTTCATTTGTCTCCCACGTCCTTTCATTTGTCTCCCACTTCTTTTCATTTGTCTCGCAGTTCTTTTTATTTGTCTCCCAGGCTGGGTGCTCGTGGATTTGTCTTCCACTTCTTTTCATTTGTCTCCCAAGCCGGGTGCTTGTGGTCGGGTTCCCGGCTGGCTTGTCTCCCACTTCCTGTCATTTGTTTCCCACTTCTTTTCATTTGTCTCCCACGCCCTTTCATTTGTCTCCCAGTTCTTTTCATTTGTCTCCCAGGCTGGGTGCTTGTGGTCGGGTTCCCGGCTGGCTTGTCTCCCACTTCCTTTCATGTGTTTCCCACTTCTTTTCATTTGTCTCCCACGTCCTTTCATTTGTCTCCCACTTCTTTTCATTTGTCTCCCAGTTCTTTTCACTTGTCTCCCAGGCTGGGTGGTTGTGGTCGGGTTCCCAGCTGGCTTGTCTCCCACTTCCTTTCATTTGCCTCCCACTTCTTTTCATTTGTCTCCCAGTTTTTTCAATTGTCTCCCAGGCTGGGTGCTTGTAGTCGGGTTCCCGGCCGGTCTCCCACTTCCTTTAGGCTGGGTGCTTGTGGTCGGGTTCCCGGCTGGCTTGTCTCCCACTTCCTTTTATTTGTTTCCCACTTCTTTTCATTTGTCTCCCAGGCTGGGTGCTTGTTTCCGGCCGGCTTGTCTCCCACTTTCTTGCATTTGTCTCCAACTTTTGCCCCAAACAGTTTACTGTTAGGGGTTCTCAATTCTTTCTTAAGATGTGTCACTGCTGGTGTCCGCCCATTTCCACTGGCCATGTAGCATTTCAAATTAATCATTTTTCTCCCAGGTCTACTGCTGGTGTCCGCCCTTTTCCGCTGACCATGCAGCATGTCTATTCATTTGTTTCCCGGGTCTGTCACTGGTGCTGCCGCCCTTTTCCGCTGGCCATGTAGCATTTCGATTCATTTGTCTCCCATGTGATTTCTTTCTTTTTGTCTTTCAGGTTTGGTCCATGCACTGCTGTTTTCTGCCCTGTCGGCTGGAACAGGTTCACCTGTTGCGTGACTGTCTCCGGGATTGCATTCCTGCCACACTGTGTAACACTCAGCTTTGTTTTCCTTTTCGGGCAAGCGTTGGATGAATGACCGGATTGGATTTCGGCGGCGTGGCAGCCATCTCTCTGTTCAGTTGGGACGGGGGGCATACGTCAGGCACCAAAAATCAATTTCATGTCACATCCTTCGCTCCTCATGCTTTTATTTCTTTTCCTCACGTGGTCAACTCCCCGCTGATTGAGCAGCATGACTAGCATCATGTTCGCACTTGAAGAATAATTCCCCAAAAGGTTTACTGTTAGGGCTTCTCAATTCTTTTTTAAGATGTGTCCGCCCGCTCTGTACTGCTGTGTCCGTCTCTGCCTTGCAATCCTTTACATTTGTTTTCCAGCTCTGGGCTGCTGCGGCCGCCTCTGCCTTGCAATCCTTTGTCTCCCACCTCTGGACGTCGCAAGCTCTAGTTTCGATTTTGAAAAAACACAAACTGTTTGGGGTCTACGGTGGTGTAATTTGTGGGTTTCTAGCCTTCTCACGCTAGTCTACTAGTTAACAAGTTGCCAAGGAAGATCGAGGCAAAGAATGGCTTGGAGAACTACTGCTTCAGCATGCGCAATACACTCAATGAGGAGAAGCTCAAGGAAAAGTTTGAGACTGTTGACAAGGGGAGGATTGAATCGGCCGTGCAAGAGACCTTGGACTGGCTGGACAAGAATCAGCTTGCCGAGAAGGATGAGTTTGAGGCAGGTGGTTTTTCATTTTTGGCCTCCCCATCCGAATGCCAAACCAGACTGGGAGGGAGTTTAAGGGTCCTCTTCGGTCCTTTCAGAAACCGTGAAGCCGTTTTGAGGCCAAGCAGAAGGAACTTGAGGCCATCGTGAATCCGATCATGATGAAGGTCTACCAAGCTGCCGGCGGCGACGGTGGAATGCCAGGCGGCATGGGCACACCTGGCGCGCCTAGCGCTCCCGGCAATGGCCCCACGGTTGAGGAGGTAGACTGAGACCAGCGACTGTAGCGACCACTTTTGGCCGACGTGGAGTCCTGAATTCGATTTACTGTATACTTGATAGTACTTGATAGTACTTGAGCGGCTTTGCCCACAGACCAGTTGTACAGGGAACAGGTGAAAAAGATGAAGAGAGGCTCAGAGATTCAAAGCAGGGCTTTCAGATAATGTGAGAGTTGGAGTCTCGAGATACTTTGGTTTGAGTGTTTTGTTTTTTCCAGCAAAGCAATGTTGTTTGCTTTGCGGGATCAAAGCAAGCCAGTATGCAACTGATTTGAGGTAAGAAATGGAAAGAAGAACTCACTTCTTGAGTCAATTCTTGTCACCATGCCTTCCAGTTCTTTGAGCCGTCAGGTGTTGAGTGATTCTGAAAAGAGAGCCAAGTACGACAAATTCGGCCGGGCTGCCTGCAACACCAGTCTTGTGTGGCGGGATGACAGGGTTCTTCATCATGGGGTTTCGATGAGGGCGGGGTTGATCTCTTTGCGGTTTTAAGTTTATGAGTACCGCTGAAATGTCTTCGAACTTCATGGATCAACAGACTAAATGACCAAATATATATATATATATATACGTATATATATATATGCAACATTATGCAATTATTAAGCTACTTACGTGATTTGACATAATTAGATGATGTCTTATTATTTCAATATGTTATCTTGGATTTGGGACTGCAGCCTATTCAATACGTTGTACTGGTATTTACAATATCCATGTTGAGGATGTTTCGGCCACACGCAGCATCGAGGTGAGGAGGGCTTGGACAGCGATGGTCCTGGCGATGCATCCGACATCTTTGAAGCCTTCTTTGGAGGCCAAGCAGCAGACCGAGGATGTCGTATGTGTCTCACCACGGGTCCATTGCAGCTGCAGTCGTGAGAGCTTCATTTGTGGCGAAAGCTGCAACTGGGATGCAGTTGGAACGTATCTGAAGCATATCACAAATTCTCCAGATACAGTAGCAGTTCTCCAAATCGTGCAAGATGCTTCACCTGAGAACTTCACCTGAGTGACCCAAGATGCTTGCCTGACACCATCAGGTTGAACATGTTGAACCTAAGAAGTAAATCATTCATTAACAAGGTTCGCTACTAGGGGCTCCTGGCCATACTACTAGGAGCAAGGACGCTACTGGGGGGCTCCTGGCATCGCTACCAACGGAGCATTCTTCAGGCCGTTCAGGTCAACTGAATCGCAAGCGACCCCTTGCGACGAAGACGCCAGGGGGCGGTGGACGTCGTGGCGGCGCCTCCCGGAGACGACAGAAGACCAAGGACTGCCGTGACGGAGCGTGGCGAAGGAGTTGACGAAAAGAGTGATGGACATCCTTTGCATTTTTCATTACAATACAGTACAGTTGAAGCAATATTAGATTGTGATTGTGCCATTGTGTGTATTGTATTTGCGCACCGGGAATTTCATAGAACACTATAATCACTTTTCAGTCGAATTGTTTTGAGACATGTTAGTCCACATTTCCAAGCTGCAGGACGTAGTTCAGAACCTGAAGGTGACATTGGAACAGATGCTTTGCCGCATTTCCCGTGATCCACACAGTCACGACAGATGAACTAGTCAAACCTATGTCAAGCCTTTGGCATGATGGGGCATGTTTGAAATCCCAGCTCAGCTCCCTATTTTGGAACAGTTTGGTGCTGACAACAAGTTTGGTGCTGTGAATGCCGGAATGGCCGAGTGCATGGCCGGAATGGCATCCCCACACATTTCCGCAGAATTCGGAGTTGCATCCTGTCTCAGGATGTATTCCGGCTTCACCAAGAAGATGGCCATCACTCGACAGGTGTGGGGTATGGACAGAATGAAAAAGACCTGATGGATGAAGTCAGCAACAAGCTGAAGGAAGAAGAGAGCTTGCTTACGAACATGGCATGTGGATGCCCCGTGCCGCAAGCGCGGCACTCTTTCACCGTACAAAGCGAATCACCGTAGGACATGACGCCCCTTTCCTCTCCACACCACGACCGCACAGAAAGCGAAACAGGACATGGGGTTCGGCCTCATGAGATCTCATTAGGAGGTTCGGCCTCTTAAGACGCCCGCAAAAGGTCATCGACAAGAAGAAGGGCGTCCAGGAGTGCAGAGAATGCGATGGCCGCGGCGTGAAAGTGGAGGTGGTCCGAATGGGGTTCCGAGCTGAGAGGATGCACGAACGACCGGAGCGTGTTCCGAAGAACTGAAACCTCGTGCCGCTTTCTCCCAGGCCAATGATTCAGCAGATGCTCCTCGGTTGAGCTTATGACATTTTCTCTTTCGCGGTTCTCTGGGGCAAGCCAAAAAGGAGTTCATGTTCATGTTTCTGGGAACTTCTAGAACGCAGTATGCTGGCCAGGCCATCCGAACCTTTCACTATTGCTCACTCAGTTTTTGTCCTTATCAACCTCGTATCATTACATAGTTCCACAATTTGTCAGACTGACTCACTCATGGCTCTGAAATGAAGTGGAAGGCAAATTGCCGACACCCAGTGGCTGTACTACTAGTAGGGCCATACCTATGGGCCAACTGAGGCAGTCCCAGTGCCACAGCTGTGGTGGACAAGGGAAGAGCTTCCAGACGAAGCAGGAGAGAGAGGCCCTGCAGCTGTTTGCCTTCAGTTGTTTGGATTGGTTTTGTCCAGCACGAGAGGACGGAGGTAAAAAGTTAATAGATGAAACATCTCCTTTCCCTTCTAATGGAGGGACTAGAAACCAGTAAAACTACAGAAGTTGTGATTGACCACCTTGTCAGCACTTGCATGTTGGAACCGATGGAAGACCTTAGAAGTTCAAGAAACTCAATACTCGTAGCATTCAGTTTTCGAGCTTGGGAATCTTGGGACAGGATTTTAAGGTACACTCCTTTCAATAACGTTATTTGGAATTTGAGAAACTGCCATTTTGAGGTTCTGGAGGTGCACATCCAGAAGGGATCGCCAGATGGACACAAGGTGCAAGCGCAAGCGCACGCGATTGCGGGACTGTCGACAGTTTTGCGGGAAGCCTTCACTGTGGGTGGACAACGAACGATTGCTCTTTACTTCAAGTACGACGTTTTGAACTGCACAGAACTAGCCTGTGAAAGGCAATGCAAAGATGCAAGGATTGGACCTAAATTGATCGAACTTGAATGGTCCAGGTTGAGAATCCTGGTAGACTGCAAAGGGGTTTTGGTCCAGAACTCTGGTGAGAATGAAGAGCTAGGAGAGCACTGGAGAGGACCGGTGTCAGGCTGTTTTTCTCTTTCAAGCTATTCCTTTGGCCATACCCCATGCACAATAATATAGGTGCAGCTGCTTGTGTACTCAGACTGCAGCTGGCAGAAGATTGGCAGGTGATTTTCGTCGATCCTGTGTAAGCACATCTATAGCAGCTATATATATATATATATATATTATATGCAGCACACACACACATACAGATACACATGTGGGCGCTCCTGCACAGAAGTTATGAGTGGCGAGCTCTTGCCCTCTTTCTGCGTCTCTCCAGTAACTAGCGCTTCATAGGTCTGGATCTTGTTTGCTTCCATAGCTCGTGTTCCTTTGCAGGTTGTCTTTCGAGAGATGGCTGACGAGCATCCGGATGCCGATGCTGGTGACGTGGTTTTTGTGCTGAAGCAGCAGGAGATACGGCGGGGACCCTGATGATGCGAAGGTGACCTGGCGCATGCGATGTGATGAAGGCGTTACGGATGGTCACGATGGTGGTGAACGACCTGGATTTCTCCGGACCTCGAGTGATCACACTCTTCCCTTGGCTGAAAGACCCTGTGTCAGGAGCATGCTGACTTCAAGCGTAAGGGGGCCGACCTCTTCATCGAGCGCAAAATCTCTTTGGTAGAGGCGGAGCTGCACCAAACAGCCGAATCGGGCGTAGTCCTCAAAGTGCGTGCTGGACACATTGGCTCAAGAGATGGTCGTTTTGAAAGAGTTGCTCCAAAGTCACCTTGTAGTCTTGCTTCAAGTAGTATGGTGAAGTTCTGCTTGCGCCAGGCTCTGTGCGGCTTCACTATGGAGCTCACGCACTTGGATGGGCGGAAACTCCAGATCAAGACACAGCCAGGCTGGGGTAAAGAAGGGCTGGGCTGAGATCATTTGGTGCTGATGTCAGCTTTGAACTTGTTGCACGCCCTGTTGTTTGAAGAGCATCTTCTGTCGTCCCAAATGCCCTGGCCGATGGTCCTGGTGCGTGACAGGCGAGATCGTGAAGCCCATGAGCCAGGGCTTTGACCCCTTGGCCAAGGAGGAGAGATCGGCCAATCACCCAAGCCATCTCCTCTATGTGGCGGACTTAACGACGAAGGGCTTTTTCCTAAGGCTGAACCCAATCATTTTGGTCGATTGTCTTTGATGATCACAAACACTTCCTTTATCTTCCCTTCTTTGTCTTGCTGCTGATATCGCACCATATCTCAACATTCACTTATTGAGTGCCGTCTCATCATGGCTTTTGTTTGAAAAGGAAACTGATCTGATGCCTCGGACACTGATTCGTTTCGCAAACAGCTTGGCCAAACGTTTAACGGAGTCTAACGCCCAAGAAACCCACCTGTATCTTAGCAAGTTAGTTGTGAATTTGAGTTTGGTTTTCTATCTTGCTTGAGACTTTCACATTTTTATTTTGGATTCATTGATAATTGATAATTGTAATGCTTCATTGCCAGAGCCCGACCGGAAAGCTGAGCTGCTCCAAGAAGTCACTTGCCAGGGGACACTGGTCCTACACTCCTACACGGAACGAACGGGTCACCGTGTTTTGGGGTCCACTGATTCAAGACCCTACAGAAGTTCTGCCACGGAAAAGTGCATTTTTCGGCACGGAAGATACGGAAGACTACTAATGCCTCACAGTATATTATGATGTAACAGCACAATAAGTGCTCGCGCCAGGAAGCGAAGACGGAGTGGGAGGTGATCGAAGATGCAGACTGTCCCAGCGTTGAGAATGTAGCGCAGGCTGTCGCAGCGGGACATGTGAGTCGCTAGTAGGTGTGGTGAGTAACTGCTTTTCAAGGCTATATACATGTTGAGCATGGCCTTGGTGTAGTGCAATTCCGAAGGATTTTGTGAACCTTTCCGCCAGAGAATATCGCATTGCTAGGCAGACACCACAGACATCGACACGCTGAAGAAGGCTTGTGAGACCCAGCTGAAGCGCGACTCAGCTGAGACCAGAGGAGGACCTGCGAAGACGGAGCGTCCAGGACGACAGAGTCGAGCGGGCTCTGGGAGAGAGTGATTTGACGGCCTTAACATCTTAACCGGATTCAAGGAATATTTAAACATATATATATATATTCATGATATTTATAATATTTATATAATTGATGGCCGAAACCCTTCCCCTTGTCCAGCTTCAATGGCAGTATTGAACTTGTGCCGGGCCAAGAGATTATCACATCATGACCACGAAGAACTGCCGAGGTAAGGGCATCGACGTGGGCTGCTTTGTGGTGGATGGCCAACGTGCCTTGAACTTCAATGCAGTGTTGGCTTGATGCTTTGGCCCAAAGCCAGGATGACAAGATTCCCAACAAATGCGAAACTGCTCCACGTCATGTGCGTATTGGCACCTGGAACGAGCAGAAGCACTGGCAGCTCTGCAGCTTGTTCCCGGGCAGTGATGCTGAGGTGCCTACTTCAAGCAGTGCACCCGTGAGGAAGCACTGGCAGCAACTTGGAGCATTCAGTCACCAATTTTGCTCCCGAACAGCTGTCCCTATCAGGGAGCAGGGACATGACATGACATGACACAAACCTACAGGGGGGGTCGACGTGGTATTTTAGAAGTTATCCACATTGAATCCCGGTTGGGTATTGTATGGTATTATTGCAAGGCAACACTGTATTCTCCATGTTTGAGTGATGCTGACTGGCCCTTTGCTTTGCCATCTCTGAGGCAAAGAAGACGCGACGAGGAAGCAGCATGCCGGGCGCTCAAAAGCATTGCATATTCGTCCAACCTTGTGAGTTATCCACTCGACAGCTGTACCAAGTCTTCTTTTTTTAAATATAGTTTTTTGCACCGTCACACTGTTGACGTGGCGCTTTTGCTATGAATGCAGACCCATGTTCAGAACTGTTCAAACGTGTACCAAGGTACATCGTGACTGATCCCGATGTATCTTGGCTTTGACACTTGTTTTGGGGTTACTGGTGGTGAGTGAGCTGATTGGCTACCTTGCTCCTTTCTCTTCCTTTTCTCGTCGGGTTTCTCGAAACTTCTTTACACACTTTGCAGCAGAAAGTAGTCAAGCTTGGAAGGTGCAATATGCAGCACATGGCTAAAGCAATGCCCTGCGCACCAGGCTTCCCATGTTTGTTGGCCCAAACAATCGTAACAATAATACCAAGCAAGTGAAGAATGATGAAGTTGAGGGGACCACTGAGGCAAAGAAGGGATTCCGCATGATGAAGGCGCTGGGCAGAAGATCAATCGAATGGAGTCTTTCTGCTTCAGACCATCAGAGATCACAGGAGGCATGCGAAAAACCTTGAGACGTTTCACACCCAATGGCAGCAGGCGGTCAAAGACGAAGGCATGCCTACTTTCAAGAATCCGCAGCTTAGCTGTGATTGGGGAAGTCTTTGCGAGTTCTTGGCGAAGTCTTTGCATGTTGGAAGCAAGAAATGCTGCGAGAGATTGAGGTTTGTGCATGGCAACTTGTTTTTGGTCCTTACCATTGAGTCTGGACCTGAGGATTGTGAAGGATGTTGTATGATTTTGTTGAGCGTAACTTAAATGAACTCAATTGAACTTAGACGTCTAGAATCTACAATTGAAGGTTTGGTAGAGAGAGAGAGAGAGAGAGAAAGAGTATGTGGCCAACCTCAAGGTCCATACTGCAGGAACGCCAAAACGAGGAACGGGATGCACCGTGCTTCACTAGTCGACATGGCAAGCGACTTTGCTGAGGTTCCCTGATTCTCTCTCACCAGAGAATCAAGTTGTCAAGCTTGGCCTGTTTAGACGGTTGTCTACTTGTCTCAATGGTGGTGCTCTGGAGCCGAATTGATTGTGACGTGGTTTCTTCGGTCGAAGTAGCCATTGACTGGCTCACGGCATGACAGGCAATGGCGAAGCTGCTGCCACCACCTTTGCATGTTCCCAAGTGGACCGAGGAACCCAGCTCAAGAAAACAATCAATCAGAGAGGGGCAGCCAGACTCACGGGCCCCAGGATAGGATCAGGTGGATTCAATAGATACTGTATATATTTAATGTTAATATATTCATTCTTAATCATTCACTAAAATTTATGTAAGCATACATAAACCCTTTGAAATTGCTGTACTAACTATGAGGGTCCACTAGAGTTTCCTAGAGAGCCACATTGGCCCGCGATTCCCGACTTCACTCTGCTTTGCGTCGAGTGACCATGTGCCACGGCAGAGTGAAGCCGTGGACCTGTCCGCTTCCGACGAGCGGATCGCATGCGTCCCGTGACAGGATCAGCAGGATGTGGAGATCCACACTGTGACTGACATTGATCCCGTGCATTCCTACAATTCGAACAAGGCGCTCCCAGCACACACAGGGACGGGTGTGGCAGGAATCATCTCCCTCACTGTCCAAAGTTATTTGTCCCAGACATAAGTTCACTCTACCATGAGTGCAAAAAGAGAGCATCTGGGCATTGGCCTTTTTTCCCATGATCATCATTTCAGATATTTTCAGATCGTGCCTACTTACTGTTTGCCTCCAGCTGAGCCAGGTGAACATGTCCGCCGGGGGCGAGGCCTACGATGATGACGAGGAGGATGGCCCTCGTGGTCCTGGGGGTCCAGGAGGAGTGCAATGCCATCAGCAGTAAGGCAGGATGGGTGGGCGGTGACTGCGGGGTGGGTGGGATCCTAATTTGGATCACCGCGAAAAGATTGAAGGCTTTAAACGAACTTTAAAGCCTACAGCAATATCAAGGTCACCGGTCCCAATAATGCGGGACCCGTAACCCGGAGATTCCCAAGACCAGCCGACCTTAAATGCAGACATTTGATGACATTTGTAGCTTTTAAAGACTGGATGTGTCAAGATGTTTCACAGCTTTTTGGAGTTAAAGAGAGTGCATCCAGTGATTCCCATTATTCAATCCGATTAGCTTTTGCTTTCTTGCTACGCAGGCACTCAGCGCACGTCCCAGTAAGAAATGGGGTCGGATTTTCTCGGTCGACAGAACATGCAACGGTTGCAGCGCCTCTATCCCTTTGAGCATTGTTGAGCCTTGTTTTGTGACAGTTGAAGCGAGAAAATCTGAAAGCAATACTGACAATATTCTTTTCCATTCGCTTGCTTTGAAAGCAAGTGACCAAACTCATTGAGTTTGGGCCGTGGCAGTGCACCTGTGCGTAAGACTGCCACGGTGGGCAGAAAAACAGGTGGCGCCACTGCATTGCCGGACAGGGCTGCTTGAGGGGTGCTTCTGAAGTTTAGTTTAGTCTTTCTAGTTTAACTAGATTGAGTTTGCGGTTTTCAAATTATTGCAATAATGGTAATATTACGTTGTCCCATTTCCGAGGCAATAAAGTGTTCGCAAGATCTGGCGGCCGGCAATGTGGCGACACCGAGGGAGTCTTCAACATAAGGCTCTTATGCATGTCAGCCAACATACCTACAAACCGAGCTCCTTTGCACCAGAAAAGCGCGCGTGACTATGTACGGCATGTGCGTGACCATCAACTGTTAGGTGACAGCGTGAATTTTCCATGGCCAAGTGGACAGCCCAACTTCACCACATGAGACGAGAGTGTGAATTCAACGAAAAAAAAGAAGATAAGTTGTTCACGTGCGCTTCACCTTTTGCTCTCCGTGTGCCCAAGACATGACCCATGAATCGACGTCCAAGCAGATGAGACAACGACAAGAGCTGTAAGAGAAGAGCAAGACTCAGAGACGCTTCTTGTTCCACGTTAAGCCGCAACCGAACCAACCGAATCAAGAGGCCAGAGAAAAGGGCCTTTGAATCATGGCTAGATCGCCGGATTATGTTGGGAGAGACAATTCGATTGATTTAACCGATAGGCCCAGCTCTCCATCTGGGTGATCAGATCGCTTTGGCAAACACCCGGCAACAAGAGATTGACGTTCACCTCACAACCCTCAGCCCAAGTCGTCAATCTTACTCCAAGGATCTCACGTTCTATGCTTTGGAGCCAATGCAAACAGATGTTCAGTATGAACTGATCCCAAAGAGCGTGAAATCACCTTTCCCACATCCTGCCCTTCCGCGTTTCGGCAGCATGTCGTTGGGAGCCTCAGACAACAGTTGGGGCGGACCCATGTTTGGCTATGTTCGTTCATGGTGATGTCTACTTGAAGTTGCTGCAGGCCAGCACCAGTCTAGGAAGGTGCCTCAGAATGACCACTTTGGTTTTAAGATCTAACCTAACCTTTTTCTGGAGTGGTTGGTCTAGCAGAAGGCTACGTGCGGGCTTGATGGGTCAGTGGCTTGCGAATGCTCTTGTAGGACAACAAGGTTGAAAACTACTTGCTGGAGTCGGCGGTCCTGTATCCACCTGCCTTTTTTGTTTGTTTGTTTGTGTCTGGGCTTTTGGCATTCATGTACAAACTTGTGGAGTTATGCCATGAATTCCAGCAAGCTGCGTGGTTCTTTTTTACCCCCATTGGGAAGTGCTAAAAGAAGCTGTTACTGTTATATACTACCATGAACAGCTGGGCTGTTCCAATAAATAGACGAGTCAGATCTCCACCTGATGTGTTGGACGATGTTGGATGCATTGAGCTATAGGACCAGTGACTAGTTGCACAATGATGACCAGCCGGGCACAGGCACCACTGCGAGTCTCTGGTTTCGAAGCGATGCGCCAGGAACACCGCACTGGTGGGTGTGGAGCCCAGCTGATACCGAGCCGAGCCGAGCTCGGTCGACCGCACTGAAGACTCCACCGTTTTGGGTCTTTTCCACCGCAGTCGCAGGTATTTGCGGGAACTTCCGTCGCTACATCGAGCGACAGGAAGGGGTGCCACTGGCGCAGCTCTTCGAGGCAAGACGGTGCGATCCGGTGCGATCGGTGGGCGGGGAATTGGATGGGGCCCTGGGGGTGTGGATTGGGCAAGGAGGTGTTGAGCCCAACAAGGTCAACGTATTCTTTTTTTCGTGGCGGAGTGGGTAGTAGATGATAGACATCTTTTTCGACGCCTGCCGCGGTCTATCCAGGTTATACTTCCAGGTTTAGGTCGTTTGGTGGTCGAAGTCATTTGGTGGTCCGAGAGAGGCACGTTCACCCGTCACACCCGAAGGACAGTTTATTGGGTCGGTCGAGTCTTTGAGTCTGAATTCAGTGATTGACTGCAATTGACCGCCCCAATTTCAGAAATATGTTGAACTATTTTGTGTTTCAATCTTTTTGGTTCCAGGCAATGAAAACAGGTCACCTGAATATTCCCTAAATTTGTATGGCGCCACATGCCAGGGTAGTCGGCTGCCCCTGCGAGAGCTCGGGCGATGTGAGCAGCTGGAGGAGAAATCAGCAACTGATAGGATGAAAGGGCCAATAATGCCTCAACGGTGTGTGAAACACGTTCATGTCGTAGTTGTCTTTGTGGATTCTTTTTGGCTGTCCTTGTTTTGCAATGCTTGAATTGAGCTTCTTACTATGTTGCAGCTGCTTTGCAACGTTTGTCATGTCCTGGTTTTAATGTTCTTTATTCTGACTTCATTCTCCACTTTAAGGGTTTTCTTCCATTTCTCTTGCTTTTGTTGCTGCATGATGTTTTTTCTTCAGCAGCAGATTTCGTCCTTATCCGTGACATTAACCAAGACATCGAGAACCCTTGATAATCGGACATCTCGAAGGAAAGAACGGACTATTGCAAACCGAACCAAACAACAAGGATTCGATGATCATACTCATACTATGTAGATCATGGCAGATTCTATGTCTTCCAGTCTTTGTATTGGTTGCCAAGAGTCGGTGGATCCCAAGATATCCCAAGGTCCTCGATCACATCAGCACTGGAAAAACCTTCGGAGCGACCAAAGCTTCGGACCTGCCGGACCCGTTGGGTTTTGAGGAGCTCACATGGAAGCATGCGGGTGAGGCTCACGAGGCGGGGGGAGGCGGATCGAACGATCCAATCTCAGTCAACGTGGAGACGGTAGAGATATGTGACATGTAGTATCAATTTATAGTATACTCATAGAATCCACATATATACATATATACTAGCATATACTAGTGGCATGGTATGTAACTTAAACCCTGTGCTAGTACAGCTTTGGAGGCGCGCACATCCGCGGCCTTTGCTCGCTCGCGTTAGGGTGTTGGGTCGGAGGGCCACATTTCTGAAACTGCAGGTCTTGTCGCTCTATCTGTTGGGCGTGCAGGCCCACGTGCGCAGCTGGGAGGCCCAGCAGATGGATATTGGACATTGATCCAGGGCATACTGAAGCCAAAAACCACCCAATATGTCATACAGTTTCCATGGATGACATAGCTGTAGAATGTGTGGGGCATTGTCCAATTTGTTTTTGTCGTGCCATCGGCGAGCCGCGGCTTGCTGGGTCAAAGACAGTTACAGGACAGTTGGCAATGTCTTCTATGCAAAAACAACACGACCCTGTAGGACCATGCTTTGACCCATACAGGTAGACTCACCTGTAGGACCCTGTAGGACGGTTGTGCAACTTCTGCCGTGCTTTGCCAACTTTGAACTCAGGTGAGTCTGTGCGGCACTTGGAGTTGGTGCCATGCCTAGTGCACCGGGCAGCAAGTGCAGGTTTTAGAGTAACTGTATCACGTTGTTTGTACCACAGGGGCAGGTCACAATGACCAGACATGTGAAGGGCGCGCCCAAACCAGACTCCAGAGAGTGACACTCGCTGGTTCCCAAGAGTGACACAGGGAAGAGTTGGTCAACTCCAGTCTGACTCACTACTGGCAGGGGCATTAAGATCATTAAGGCCGCCTCCTCCTCCCCCTCCTCCTCGTCCTCCTCCTCCTCCTCCTCCTAAGAGCTGTCAAGGGTGGTGGGTGAATCGAGGAGGTGGCCTATATAATCCCGTATATATATATATATATACACACAATTTTCTATGTATATATATATACACAACAAATTCTATGTCTAAATCCAAAGGCCACAACACATCTTGAAGGTATTTATTTCATTCTTTTTTCAATTGGCTCATTGTTACACAGGAATGTGTGCATCAACTACATCAACTACATCAGACTGTCAATAGAAGGTTACACCGGAAAGGAACCGCGAGGCCGTGACTGCGAGGCCCTCGGTTGGATCGCCGGTTTCTTCTCCATCAGGTTTGCACCTGCCTTCAGAGCTGGGCTGGGGCCGCTGGTGACAGGACGGACCCGCTGAAGTCCGAACCCATAACTGTTATTGATACCATACAACATGGGTTTTGTACATGTGTGTAACATACCGTAGCACAGTTTGCAATAAGAAATAAGCAGAGTGGCTTGCTAGCTTGTTCAGCACCCCACTGTTGGGGAATGCTGATAGGTGAGGTTCTTTTGAGTTTGCATCAACAGCTCTCACACGTCTAGGCCGTGATGGAATCGAAGCAACCGTCAGCTGGCTGAGGTTCAAAGATATGTTGAGGCCGAGGGCAGTGGCCTTTGGATGGTGCAGCGCGGCTGCATGTGCGTGTGCCACCTGTGGTAAGCAGCTGTGTGGTCAGCTGTTTGTTGACTTCCTGTGACTGTCGAAGCTATGAGCCACTGAACCACAGGACTGCGTAGCCAACCTGCCACCCTAAGCACCCGCGATTCTGTGCATGAAGGGATACTTGCCACCCTAAGCACAAAGTACTATATATATATACTGGTCCCACTGGGCTCAGGGCTCCAAAATTGCAACACGCATCCCAGCCATGCCCAGGCCGTTGTTGTTGCAACTTACAGCAGTTGCTCGGAAGGTTGCCAACCAAGTAGATCAGGTGGGAGTGCTTTGCCTGGCCTTTTTCTTTTACTCGCGACACCCGCGAACTGCTAAGCCTCTCATGCGCCTGTTAGCAATAAATCAAGGGACAAATCATCACAGATTGAGCCACTTCACGATCATGGAATCATGGGACAAACATTACTACCATCCTTGCCTTTGATAACAAGCTTCAAAGCCCAAGTACTCCCTGTACTAGATCAAGCCTGGGTCTGAGACAGGCTCAGGATCATTATTACTTTTGTTGAGCCAACCAAAAGGGTGCTGGACCGACAGAGCATTCGATCCACCCGATGGGAGGCGAAGAAGTCTGAGCGAGCTGAGCGGCCACACCAAGAGAACAATGCCTATTTGAAGCAGTTGGAAACCAAGGACTTGATTGGCAACAGGAAATCCATGCGCGCTTTAGAAAGATCCTGAACAACGACAGCAGAGGAAGAAACGAGGGTGGTAGGTGGTGCACTTGAGAAGTTATATAGGCTCTTCTTTCTGATTTGATTGTAGCCTCCGACACTGATCTGAGGCTGGTCGCACTCTACCGCAAGTTCTTCAACACGTTGAACAAGGCCAGGATCTTGTTGGCATACATCTTTGTGCAGTATAATATAATTGTATCTACAAATCTCTGGGACAGAGTGACTGCTGGGGTGTTGGAGTGGCTTCAGCTGGTGTCAGGAGCGTGCCAAACGGGCTGGACACGTGTGGATTTGCCCGAGACCTGGCTTCGTGCTTTGATGCAGAAGGGCCAGACGTGGAAGCCTTCGGTGCCACAACGAAAGGATTGGACAGCGACAGTTGATTTCAGGAAGACTTTTGCATGGGGTTTAGTTCAAGTCTAAGTTATTTTTTTGCTGACCAAAAGGCATGCAAAGTCGCTAAGTCAGTCGTGCGAAGCTTCTGAGTTGATCTGAGTTGAGGTTGTGAATTGCTGCGTGCCTACTTCAAGTTGCAGTCCAGGGCCCCAGGGCCTTTTGCTCTGTGAACTCACACTATATAAGTACCTTTGCCTTTGATCACGAGTGTCAGATGCAGTTTCAAGTCCCAGCTCTATGCCGATTCAATCCCAAAAAGATCACTCCCTGCCTGGCTGCCCCAACCTCCCCTCATTCGGGTCACCGTTTGTCACAAAAAGACATCTATTCATCTCTGGAATCTCAGGCAAGTGTCCCAGTGCTCCTTCACGCTCACCACGGTGTCGCAATCCATGCAGAAGGCCTGGGCCTGCGAGGAATGGTGAGACGCACCCTGTGACAGCCGACACCATTGTCCTCTTGTCGATGACTGGTGCCTCGTGGAAGACAGAAGCTTCGGGGTTCACCGGCGTCCGCTCACGGGGACTTTCATCACCGAGCACGCAGAACACGGCACATGTGCCATGTTCTGCGTGCCGTGTGGCTCAGGATGGGTTTTCTCCAACCGACCTGCCAAAGGCGATTTGCGCCGGGAACGACAGATGGCAGGCGTTAAAAGAACCACTTAGTTGACACTTGTAATTGAGTTCTGCCAATTGGAGATCTGGTTCCCCAGGTGTTTTGGATTTAGATCGTATCGGTCTTCACAATCTCGTCAATTACTGAAGAAACCTCTGAAAGATGTTGAAACTCAGAATGAGATATGATGTTGAAAGTGAAGTAACGCGATACAATTTCGCTACTGAAGTTGTGAAACGATGTTGAAACTTAGAACGGTTGGCTCAGTCGCCTCTTTCGGTTTTTCCTATTTTCTCAAACCCTTGAGACAGTTTCTTGACTGTGTGTGGTGGGTGCAATGTTTGTTTGTTCCATAGCAAGCATGGTCTCATTTTATGGACCGGCAGCCAAGGGGTTGTCCTCTTTTGGTTCAAGCCGAGGTAACCTTTTACTTCTTCTGGGGAAAATATTTGGCTTGGAGCTGAGTGGCAAAGGTTTTGTAGATGTAAGTTCGCTATAGTTCGCTGCCAGTTGGAGCCTTGCCAATTTCAAAGCATTTTGGTCATTTTCACTGATCAAGCTTCTGTGACATGTGTGCCTGACCTGTATGACTGAGGTCTTTGAGCACAATTTGCAAGGAGCAGATGAGAAGCTCACCTGGGCCTTCAACAATTGCCCAGAGAAGTGCCTTGGCCACGATGGATGGGGGAAGACTGGGTAGATTGGACGGAGGGAGGGAGGGATGGTTGTGAAGTAGACCTCCACCTTGTTTCGTCCAATCTGTTGGATTTTTGTTGGAAGGGTGGTCGATGCAGGTTCGTGAACATGAAAGAGCCTCGCCTGAACGATTCGCCTCCATCTCCATCCGCACAAGCAAAACACAGCTTTGCAAGCAGTGAACTCCTAACGGTAGGGCCCTCCAATTTGAGAGCACGCCTGTCTTAGTGCGTAGATACCTAGCTAGCTACTGTGGAGGGTGTCAAGGTGCCTTTGACAGCGAAGAAACATTGACGCAAGACTTGTATCTTCCAGGGCCATTGCCAACCGTCGGAGAATCTTGACCAGCTGGCATGTTTTTGGGCAGGCATATAGATCAGGTGGTTTTCTAACGGTGGAATTTGCAAGTCAAACATGAACATTTTGGATTTCTGGAGCCAGGCTGTATTTGGTGCCTTGCAAGCTACGCCTCGGGGTTCTACCGACCCAGGAGCACCACCTCGGCATGTCTAAGTCACTATGGGGTTACAAACGAGCAGAGGGACGCTGAGAATAGCGAAAGCAGCTATGTATCTACCTTTCGTGTGCGAAGGAGTTGTTGCACAAGTACGACTTGGATGTCTTCGTGGATGTGGTAAAGGCCATCAAGGAGGCGATTGATTCTGCACGCTCGACTTGAGGACCTTGCAGGCCTCTAAGTCTTAGGAGGAGTGAATAAGCAATACCAAAACCAGAGCACACCAAACAAAGCACTGAGAGATTGTGAAGGGCACAGGCACAGTCTGGCAAATTGGTCTGTGAAGGGCAATGTCCAGCTCTTCAACAGCAAGATGCAAGAGCTTTCAGCCGTCGGCGTCTCAGCCAAGACAAACCCTCCAAAACCTTTATTGTGTTTGAGCAAGGTATGACGGGCATATTGGTAGTTTGGATTTGCATTTTTTTCCTTGGAAACTCCTGTCTGTGCAGCCCACTTGTGCTTTTGACTACTGGGAGGTTCTTAAATATCAAGAAAAACCAATCATAGAGCCCCTGCGCAGGCGACCCCGGTGGGTTCGTCAGTTCATACAACCGTCTTGCTACTACGCCTCTTGGAAGGTCGGTATGTATGGCCAGTGCCTTGCTTTGTGATCATGAAGCTCTCAGTTCCCCCGCACAACCATGGACGCAGAGACACAGACACAGCATTCCAAACACTTCAAACTTCGGATTCCAAGGATCTCATCAAGATGGGGACCTACCTGCTCATGATGAGGCTGAAGTTTATGGCTGGAGACCTTACACTTGACTGGTTTTGCTGCGCAGTTGCATGTCGCTCGCATCGTAGCTCTGATGTCAATGTATCCAAGTGTGCCAAGCTAGCTAATCGCTAGCCAATGGCTAGCCAATGGCCAAGGTCTTGCGGAACCTCACCAAAGGCATCTTCTTGGAGGTTCAGGGAAGGCACAGGACTGGTCAGGGAAGGCAAAGGGCTGGCCTGGTGTAAGAACTTTGGACCTTCCCTTGGATCCTTGCCATGATGAACCGGACAGTTGAGCCGTGTTCAAGCGCGGCAAAGCAATGGAGCCCTTCAGGGAAATACCATATTTTGGGATATCTTGGGCACATGGTGTGCACGCCTTTTGTAACCCTGGTGCAAGGAAATGTGCGCAAGCATTTGTTTCCCGCATTCTTGTGCAAGCTATGGATCAGTGACTGCATGAATGAACATAGATGATATGGCTGTTCAATGTTGTTCACGTGGTAGTCTATTCTTTTTGATTGTTCTTTTTTTTTGTTGAAGAGTTTTGGGCTGAACTTTGAGTGTGCTTGTTCAATGATCCATCCTCAAATTTGGAAGTTGGCCATTGCACGCACGGAAACACCGTTCTTTTTGTGCTGAGTTCACGCAAGCAACAGGTGCCCTCCGCCATCTACCCTAGTCAAGCCTGCGCATAGTACTAGGGCAAGCGCGCTTTATTTGACATTTGCATTTAGTTTGGTTTATAATGCAAGGAGCTTGGAACACCGCTGTCTTCTTGTGTTTTTCTTTACTAGTCTAGTGTCGCAGCACTTGCCCGTCGCAGGTTGGCAGACAAGAGTGACAAGCTGGATTTTACCCCGTTCGCAGCTCTGTGGGCAGTGGTGAAGTAGAGATATTTAGGAACAATGTTCGCCGGCCTTACGAACGGAGCGATCGGACGCTACCAACGGAGCGAAACTGGCATCGCTACGAACGGAGCGAAACTGGCCTCGGACGCTGTGGAGAGGACTGGACACAGCTCCGAGGTTCGAACATGTCTTCGGGTGGCAAGACGGCTGTGATGCCGACGAGACGGCTCGGGTCGACGGGTCGGCGATCCGAGACGGCCCCATCAAGACGGGTCGGGCTGGGACTTGGGTGGTCTGGAAGCTTTCATTTCTTTGATCTCCTCTTCGATTGCCTGAAATTGCAGCATCCCAAAAAGTGCGAAAGATTCCCACTGTGAAATCCCTTTTCGGTATCACAGTACTGGTCGGTGGTTCAGCTGGAGTACTTGACCCTCACCCAACTATTCTATGACGGAGGCGTTGAATGGCTCACAACTCTTGCTATATACTGACGCCAAAGAACAGGATCCAAACTTCTCCACTTCAATAGTAAGGAGCCAGGATGCGAATTGTGGATGTGTGGAAGGGCCCTTCTAGACATTCCGGTATTTGGAGCGTCCGAGTTTGTTCGAGATGGTTCTTAGAGGAGGTGAAGCATGGTGAAGCATTTGGGAGGGATCAGGCTTTTGAGTCTGGCAACTCTATGTGGCATGGCATGGCTGTTCTCTTTAGTGTGCACAGGCAGCATGCTTGGCAACGCTGATCTACAATGGTGCCATCAAGGGGTGCCCCGAGGGGGAGCTCCCTGAGCTTTACACTTCCCACATCATGTGGCTACACGTATGGCTTCACAGGAAAAACAAAGAGGTAAGAATCTAAGAGAAGGTTCTCGAGTCCCCTGGTCATCCCTTGTATTCTTGAACAACACACAACTGCAGTCTTCTGCATGGTCTCCAGTGGCGTTCCCAGGATCAGGAGCCGATCCGACGATCGCGTCAGGTACTTGAGCCATGATCGTCGGAAAGTGGTCTTTGCCAAGGAGATGCTGCCTCCAGGGGGCGACGCAGTGGGCGACACAAGACAAGTAGACTCGCAGGGCCGAACGCTTTGCACGACAGGGCCATTTCTAAAAGCATCATGGAATGGCTCTCGTCTAAACCGCCGCAGTTTTCTCGCGAGGATGGTGCATTCCCTCCACCTTCGAAGTGGCGCTGACGAGCGACGCTGACGAGCGTGCCAAAAAGGGATGGTCTAATCGGATGCTTCGCACTGGACCGAAGTTCGACGTACTTTGAACACAGCTTTCATGAAAACATAGCTTCTTTGGCAAGATTCAGAAGCTTCTTTCCGCAGCCACAGTGTGTTCACGGCTCAAATCATGTTCTGCCTCACATTCCTCATTGTCTCCTTGTTCCATGCGCGACAAGTCATAGCACTTTGTTTGGCCAATGGAACTCCCGAGCACGCACGACAATATCTTCAAACCGATGCTTTGGAGAATATGTCAGTTGGCCTACTCCTGGGCCCTTGGCAGAGTAACTTCGCCGTGACCAAGATTGCTGAGATTCTCGTGACTGAGGTCCTAGGTCTACATGCCAAGTTGCACTCGGAGATGATGGCGAATTCAGCAGGAGCGATTTTTGCCGTTGGTGGATGCGTGGACTTCAACCATGCAGACTTGGGACAAAAGAAATGTGGCCTGCAGGAGACGCAGATACATGTAGCTCTCGATGCTTGGGTTGGAGTTGCTGTGTCAGAACAAACAGCTTTCCAAAAGATGTACCCATCTCTAGCTCCGGAAGATATGGGTGGAATGGGCTATCGTGGATTCGAAACCATGTATGTGACCCAATCTGCATTTCAAGAGGCCTACGATTCAGAGGGGTTGGCTTTGAACTTCTACCTCAGCTACAATACCACTCATCATGACACAAAGAGATACTTCACATCCATCTCCGATCTCAATGTCTCGGATATGATCTCCTGCGCTGATGGCACTTCATTCATGAACACAGAGCACATGGGCAACTACTACCGTTGGACAGGTGATATTGATGGAGTAACACTGCAGCTTGATGGGACTTACATTGGCAAATGCTCCGGCCCGGGGGGTTACTGGTGGCTGGCGCCTTCATGTCGACATGATGTGATGGCCTGCATCCCTTTGGTCACAGCTTCCAATGGATGGTTTCTTCAACCGTTGCTGCAGTGGTCAACAGCCTATGGAATCCCTGCCGCGGTCGGGATCATTCCAAGCTTTGCTGATTGGTCCAGAACTGTGAAAACGACTCGATCCCTCTTCTATTGGTGGGTTCCTGACACGACATTTCTTGAACTCCAACCAGAATCCATTGTATTCCCACCTTTCCGTGCCTCAGAGTGGGTTTTGGGAAACAAAAGGACCTCTGGATCTGGAACCTACATTGCAAAGCTGACCAGCCCAAATTTGCGCCAGAAATCTCCCCGCTTGCGAAGCTTCATTTCCAAATTGTCGATGGACTTGAACACTGTGATGGACATTCTCCAGGACGTTCGCACTTTGCCACTTTCTTCTTTGGATGCTTGGCAGGATCCTGCATGCAGCTGGATCACAAGACACGAGCACATTTGGTCCAAGTGGATTCCTGTTGATACCAACTGCTTCTTGGGCTTTGGAGTGGTCGATGAGCACGGTACTTTCTTGCCATCCAAGACAGGTGCCGTAAGCTGTGATGTGTGCCCACCAGGTACCTTCTCAGAGGAGCTTTCTGACGGCCAAAGCCGTCGTTGTACTCCATGTCCACCTGGCAGCAGCCAGAGTAAAGCATCTGCTTCCCACTGTGATGAATGCAAGCCAGGTGGGCTGTTGGGGGTGTGATAGTTCAGGGTGAGGATGGGTGCGGTGTTTTTTGCAGGACATTAAAGGACGTTACAGTAACTGGAAAACTTCCGAGTTGAGGGAACACTAGAAATCATCGCAAAGAAAAAACTAGATCTCCCTCGTGGAGCACCTGTGACAGCACTGGGTTGCTTTGCATCGAAAAAGACTGATTTCCAGAAAACAACCACAAACATTTTGGCACTTCGAGGGGAACATTGAACATAATAAACAAAACTAGAGAGCAGTCCAAGACTATTGTGTTTGTCACTATAGAACTGTCATAACAAAACGAGCAGGTTCAAAGTATTTGTCTATCACTATAGAACTGTAGCTAGTTACTCCGTGCGACAAGTCAAGTCAAATACCACTTGCCCCAAAATTAGAGAGACTTGCTCTTTAAGAGGGAGCAGAGTGGAAGAAAGAGACACCATACATTCTCATGCACCATGCTCCCCAAGGTAGCGTGGCTGCCACGGAAGGCAGTGTTGCATGCACGCCCTGTGGAGTGGGACTGTATCAAGATGCTTTTGGCAAAGCAGCTTGCGTGACATGCGCGGACGACACCACCACATTGCTCAAAGGAGCCAGCGACAAGGAAGAATGTGTTTGCAAAAGCGGTTTCATTGAATCCAATCGCCAATGTGTACCCTGTGGAGAAGGATTGACGTGCCCCAGTGGAAGCACCGTGAAGTTGCTTTTGGATGGGGAGAGCAGTGGAGGCAGTGGAGAGGACAGGCCACAGATTTCGCAATCGTACTTCAGTTGGCCAGAGGAACCGCTAGAAATATACAAGTGCCCTGGACCCCATTGCGCAGGCGGCACGCCAGGCACTTGCGTTGGAGGGCGGCTAGGCCCTACGTGTGACGAGTGTCCTTCCGGCATGTACGGCACAAGCGATGGTTGCCAAAGCTGTGGGAGACTCGCTTGAAGTGCATGCTAGTGGCTAGCGGCTAGTGGAAAAGAAACACCAGTCTTTAACATTATTTACCCACCCAAAAGGCAAAAGGTTCCGGTTGGTACTGTACACTTGAAAACGATCTATATACATGTTACGGTACGGCATCCACCCAGGAACCAACTGACCAACGCACCCACAGCAGACCAGCCAGCCAGCCAGCAGCCAGGGAGGAGGAGGACGAGGAGGAGGAGGAGGAGGAGTAGGATGAGGAGGAGGAGAGGAGACGTGGAGGAGGACGTGGAGGAGAGAATGAGGAGGACCAGGAACAGAGAACGAGGAAGACCAGGAACAACAACGACCGCAACAGAACCAACACTCCTGCAGCAGAAGAATGGCCATGATGACAGCGACCGACAAAATGTCCGACTGTTTGCGACACATCCGCAACACCAACCACGGCCACAGCATTGAGAACAACCACGACCACAACAACATGAATAAACAACACTGGCATAATATCATGCAGTTGCTGTATGGGTTGCAATAGCTCCTCGAGCAAGCAGTCAATCCAGTGTTCCCCTTTTCGTGCCCATTCTGTGCAATACTTGGCCTTGGAATGTTTCCTTAATCTTTGATGGACGTGTCATGATGCCATGTGTCAAGCCAACGAAAAAGAGGTGCCCGACCGGGTGACTTCCCATCGGCCCTCAGGATCCCGATGATGGCGGTTTGGACTGGTGGGATATGTGGAGTTCTTGTTCTGGTCTTCGGAACATACTATTTCGCCAACCCTCGCTACATGTTGAAGGTCTCTCTGGCAGAATGCGCCAAGATAGGATTTGACATGACCCTTGCTTTCATGCAGAACTTGGGGGTGTTGAATGCCGTGTCTGTCCCGTGGCCTGAAGGGCTTCGAAGCTTATTCCAGTTCTCGGCGTTGTTCATCCTGAACCTGCGCTCGTTGGGCTTCAACTGCGCAGCTGGTGGTGACGTGCAGCAGTACACCGCCACTGTTCTCTTGTTTTTGGGTATTGCTTTGAGCTGGCCATGCTTGGGATCTCTATCACAACTGCCCTGCATCAAAAGGAGAGGTATGGCATGGGATTTTCACAAAACTCTTGGTGTGACAGGGAGTTTTCTCCAGGTGGTGTTCACGACCTTGTGCAATGTTGGACTAGTTCCATTCATGTGCTTTAGCCATCCCAATGGCCGCAGCAGCATTGCAAAGTATCCGAACATATTTTGTGGTGGTCCTGACCATTTGACGATGCAAATACTGGCCGCACTCATTCTCAGCATGGGCCTCACACACTTTGCTGCTTGTTCCTGGGCCATCAAGAAGGCACCTGCATGGTCGACCACATCGCGACATCGCCTCACCAGTGTTCACTTCTTGATTGCCAACTTCAAGCCAGGCGCATGGTGGTTTGGCTTGATTATATTGCTTCGTGGTCCCCTTATCTCCCTACCCACAGTGGTGGCAACGGATCTACCTGGCGTCAACCTCGCCTTAATGATTTGTGTGTGGCTGTCATACTTGTCGATCCAGCTCCTTTACCTGCCTTGGAAGGCGGGACGCACTTTTCATGTTGCCAGATGCAATTGTGCTTGCCCCTGGTCAGATCAGGACAGGTCAATACAAGCTACCAGCAAGAGTTGCCGCATTCAGAAAGCAACCACCTCGAAAACAGACATGAGCTGATGGCACTTCAGTGAGTTTGCGAAAGCAGAATTGTGCAAATCCTATCTATTTGCACGAAAGTCAGAGTCGAACAATTAGTACGTGCTTGGAACCTGTGGAAAGCAGGTTATGTTTCTTCGATACATTTCACTAGCCAAAATGCATGGCCATTCCGGCTCAAGACCTTGCCTGCATTGAAGTGAAATTGCGCTCCCTGTTTTCTATCCCTCGTTCCTTGGCGCCGTGTAATCCCCGATCGGGAGTTGCTGCAGGATGCCCCCACGGTGACCCCTCCGAAGTCGAGGAGCGTGAGAAGGAAATCTGTTTGGTGGATCCTGGCTCCACGGACTATGACCTCTACTGCCCGGGCTGCCGGACAGGCCGCCTGGCCAATGCCTATCCCTCTCTGACGGAGGCCAATCTGCTAAGGTCCAGTGTCATGACAGATCCAGGTGGGTGACTTGGGCCAGAGCTTGGTCCCCCGCCCCAGTGGCTGTGGAGACGCCCTCAGAGCGGCAATCAAGGCGGAGGCCTTTGAGCGGTGGCGGTTTTGGGTACCCTCCCTGTCTGACAGGACTTAGTTTTCTCACAAACCACTGGAGGAAAAGCGAACCAACAAGCAAAAGAGCGCTGCGCTTCTTGTGTGTTGGCTTTTGGTCTTGATGTATGAAGAAACGATGCTTTATATATTCTAACTAACCCAAAAGAGACCTGAAAGGACCAAAGCGGCCAAAGGATGTTTTACGAAAGCCAGCCGATAGGCTAGGCTGGAGTGCTTGATGGGTGTAGTCGAAATGTAAGTAAGGTTTTTGAGGGCCTTGGTGACGCGAGTGATGCCAATAAGGTTGAATAGTGCATCATTGGCATCACAAAGTGGCCAGACAGTGTGTGTAGGCTTCTTCCCCAGCAAAATGAATGCCATCAGCTGTAAAGATAGCAAGGGACTCAATGAAAAAGAGCTGAGTCTGAGCATTCGCGCTGGGACCATGACTGGAGCAGCTCAAATGGCTTGTTTATGCTTTTTGCCCGGGCAGAAAGAAGGCAGAGACGCGCAAACTTTCACATTGGGGTCTATATTACGCCCATACACAAGGTGTTTGCTAATAATAGTATGTGTGTATGAGGTGGAGAAAATGGCTGATGGGTCGGGGACTGCCCACATTCTGCTTCGTTGAGTCCCACGCTCTTGTACAAGCAGAGAGTCTCACTTCCGATTCCCTTAGACACTCACCGTTCTAGGGGGTGCCCTCTTCACTCTTTTTCCGGCTTTTTCTCCACAAACAGCTTTGCTGTGCGGGTTCTCAATTCTTGCATAGAAACGATGCTGGGCCAAGATGATTCCCGCCCTTTGCTCCCCTTGTCTCCCATGGCGTGTCTGGATGCTGGGCTTAAGAGACAAGCGGAGACGAAGGGAGACAAAGCAAAATCATCTCATGGGAGACAGGGGCAAAGGGAGACAAAGCAAAATCATCTCAGCCCAGCGTCCAGCATGCCATTGTCTCCCATGCTTCGTCTCCCTTCGTCTCCCTTTGTCTCCCTTTGTCTCCCATCACGTGTCTGCATGCTGGGCTGGGATCACTTTGCTTTGTCTCTCCTTGTCTCCCCTTGTCTCCATGGCATGTCTGGATGCTGGGCTGAGATGATTTGGCTTTGTTTCCCTTTGTCTCCCCTTGTCTCCCATGGCATGTCAGGTGGGAAGCCTGTGGCGGTTCAGCCGCTGAAGGTGATGGCGGATCTGGCTGGATGCTGGGCTCAGATGATTTGCTTTGTCTGGCCTTGTCTCTCATGGCATGTCTGGATGCTGGGCTGAGATGATTTTGCTTTGTCTTGCTTTGTATCTCTTTGTCTCCCCTTGTCTCCCATGCGGCATGTTTGGATGCTGGGCTGAGATCACTTTGCTTTGTCTCTCCTTGTCTCCCCTTGTCTCATCGGATGTCTGGATGCTGGGCTGAGATGATTTTGCTTTGTCTCTCTTTGTCTCCCCCTGTCTCCCATTCTCTCCTGTGGCATGTCTGGATGCTCGGCTGAGACGATTCCCCAGACAGCTTTGCTGTAAGGGGTACCCCATTCTTACATGGAAAGGATCCTGGGCGAAGATGAATTCTCTTCCCTTTTGTCTCCTTCGGTCTACCGGCCCTCTGGACTGGCGGCAACCGCTTCTAAGGTTTGCTGGCAAAAGAAACATTAATTTGCCGCTGCTGCTCGGGCTCGATGCTGGTGTAATGTTTTTTCGCGCTCGAAAGGGACCCCCAACATCATGACTCTTATATAGATTACGGTAGCTTGCGGTAGTCTAGGGGAACCTAGGTGGATGATCAATCACTCAATCCACTCATCCTACACTTCGACCATTTTTCAGGATTTTACAGCCCCAGAGATCAAACCAGCGAGCACAGTACGACTGCCTGGCTCTGGGGAAGACAAGAAGGGCGCCAGCAAAGGAGTGCGATCTTCCGGGATCTAGCTTGGCGGTCTGTTTGAAGGGCATGTGTGGTCCACTGGTGGTGCCCCTGTTGATCGTTTTGTCATGGTTTTGGGGAAGAAAAATGGGCACCAGCAAAGGAGTGCTATCTTGTGGGATCTAGCTAGGTCCCCGCAAGTAACTGTCAAAAAATACGTTGAAAAACTATGTTTGCGGTCTGCTTGAAGGGCTGGCATCCCCCCCCTCCCTTCTCAGGTGCGGCGTTCTACGTGAGCATGTGTGTGAGCATGTGTGATCATGCGTTTTGTACGGTCACAGTAGCATGCTCCTTTGGATGGTGTGTGTGTGCTTTGCCTCTTACGGACGTAGACGCATTATGTTTTGGTGAATGCCTTAACAACACTTCACGCAGGTCTTTGCGAAAGGGTTCCAGCGCACTACCAGGCAGTTGTGATTGTGATTATCAGGGACCACTGCATGTCACAACATCAGCGACATGCTAACACAAGGCGCATGAATATTAGTGTACTGTGTGTGTCACCTTCTGTCAACCAGGAACAATCCGATCAGCGCCTTAAGAGCACGGGGCGACAGAGTCAGCATGGCTGTCGGTTTTTCACTTGTAGTAGGTTTGGAAATCGACCAGTTTGGCATATGGCATATGGCATCTGAAATAGACTTGAACTGCAAATGGGTGCGTGCAATGGACTCTGAGCAAGTGTGTGTGTGTCCACCCCTGGACAAAGGGTTTCGTCCAACTGATCCACCGATCACCTTTTCCACCCGTGATTCACATGCAGGGGGATGGAGAGGACACGTGAGGCTCCATCCAACGAAGCTCCTCACGTGCTCCTAGGATATCATCAGGGACGCCTGATGACGTACCTGCGCCGTGACACTACTCCACTCTTCCTTGCTGTGTTTTGATGCCATGGTTGTTGATCACGATACTCTCCCCTCAAACAGGTTTCCCACAGCTGCTTCCAACCGCCGATCGTCAGCCGCGCTGCGCCGACCGAGTGACTGATCCTTCACTGCAGACTTCAACAATGATTTTTGAAACACCTACAAGTTTTCGGACCTTTCACCATGCGGTTCTGTCACCTTCCTTCCCAACGTGGTAACTGAGTCACTGAAAACCAATGTCAGAGTGTGTTTCGCTCAGCCGTCCCACTCGGGTGCTGAGTGTGATCCCCGTCACTGGGGCGCTGTTTTTGCATCGGAATTCAACCACCCCAACGTGCCACTTTTCACTGGATCCCCACTGGAAGTCACGGCCACACCCATAGAATCAACTGATGCATTGGCCGCCGGGCCCAACACGGCAGCTTCCTCTTCCACCGACTTTCTGACCAGTCTTGCGCGTAGGTTTCTGCATGACCTCACATGTTGTACTTTTTGACTTGCGCCGTGACCTTTTCGTCAGCAGAACTCAAGCTTGCATACTGGAGTTCTCAAATCTAATTCGAGATGCATGACCACACTTGACAACAAGTTCACATATCACACCCAGCTCAGCTTCACAGCATACTTCCTTTCAACACGAGCAACGTGACTTTCAACATCACCATGACATACAATTTTGCAATCTCAGCTGCACCATTGCTGCTGCGCCGCGCCGTGCCATTGCGAAGCCTTTACCACACAGCGCTGCATTTCACCACCGACACGTTCGACTACGTCATGCATTTTCCCTCACCATATGCTCACGCCACACCACCACCACTACCCACCACGCAACCTCAGCCCACATTGCCGCTGCCGCAGCCACAAACCGCACCCACTTTTCCATCACCACATCCATCGGCATTTCCTTATCCACAACCACAACCCTATCAGGCTCCACCTACCATGCCTATTCCAACTCCTACTGCGCTGTCCTACGGCACTCCCTCAGCCTGGACGATTGTGCAACCATCTCAGCCGCCACCACAACCCACACACCCAACCCCAGTTTTTCCATCTACAACACCTCCCCCTTCTCACATGTTGCCACAATTACATCACACACCACCTACCGAACCTACCACCACTACGCCGATCCAGTCACCTCCAGCACCACAACAAGCAACAATAGCTCATCATCCACCCACAGACCCGCAGCGGACTATGCCCCAGGGAGTTTGGCAACCTTACCCCGGTCACACAACCTTCACCTCAACCTTTGCCTCCGCCGCCGCCTCCACTAGCCATCGGCGAATCACCACCAGCTCAACCCTCACTCCCACAACCGGCACCATCGGACCCTACAGCACCGGTCCAAAACGTCACCACTTCAGCCACTGGCTCCCAACCATCTCCATCACCATCCATTGCATCAGCCCCACCAGCAACTGCACCTTCACAACCTGCAACGGACAAGCCAGACAGCGCCGCTTCACCAGCACCGCCACCACCTTCCCCACACCCACCTCACAGCAGTCGCCGCCACCACCACAAAAGCCGGCGCAAGTCTGATCATCGCCACCGTGGCCGTCACCACCACCGCCGCAGGCATCGACATCACCGCCACTCAAAGCATCACAGCACCACCCGGCGACGCCGTTCGCCCTCAACCTCCACCTACTCTTACAGCCCCACACCTTCCCGCAGTCGCTCCCCACAACCCATCGACCTGCGCCCCAACACTGACAACACCAACACCGACCCCTCTCAATACCCCACCACAGCAGTCCTCGATCCGTCGCCCACTCAACCGCTGGCGACCTCCACCCAATTTCCAAGCTCTTTCACCTACAGACCAACTTCTTGACTGGTTCGAATTTCACGCCAACCAACTCGACACCCCCAACCGACCACAGCACCAGTACATTGCCAATCTCCTTTCCGACTGCAACATCACCTACAAGGACATCACCGATTTCCGACAATACGCCCATGCGAAGTGGAATGAAACCACTCGCCAATACGACCAATTCCAATACAACGCCATCTCACTTCCCTACCTCAACACCAAAGCCACCACACCCGAACCACCCGCGGTTTCCCGAGCCACTTCTACCCACCGGGAAGTCGCACACATCAACGCCGGCCATACAGGCCCATTGCCAACATTTTACGCCAAGGTCGGTTTCTACCCAGCACACTCCACTTTGCCAACTACCCTGGCTTTTTTGCACAGGGCATCCGCATCACCCGCAATCCACCCCACGACCAAAGCGAGTTCGCTCGCATTATCCACAACACTTGGCAACTCCACAAAAACACCCACTCAATCATCATTACACTCCTCGCCTGGGGCGCAGCCACCAAATACACTTCCGGTGGCGAAGAACAAGCCATGACCCTCCTCAACGAGCACCACGGCGCCGTCTTCCACCAGAAGGGCCGCTGGGTGATTCACCCGGACCATGCCATCGTCAAAGGACTGGCCTGGTCCACCAACTCCACTCCACCTGACATGTAACACCACCATCCATCACCTCCCAGCAACTACCACCTCCACCTCCACTCTTTGTCTCACCCCACCACACGAACCTTCGCCCGCAGCAGCGAAAAGACCTTTGCAGCATTCACGCGGCCCTTTCGCGTTTTCAAGTTTTCAAGCTTTGGCGGCTTTTGATTTGCAGAATACTACTCTGAACCTTTTACCAGATTCTTGAGATGATGTTTTCAACATATGAAGGTGCCTTTTGCCTTTGGTTTCTCAGTCGGACCTGTACTTGTTCTGACCATGCTCGCGTGAGTTTTGTGCTCGATTAATTCATATGCATGGCCTCGTGATGACGTGCTGATGCCGACCAGCTGCCGCCCAGCTACTTTGCCGCGCTGCAGCTGCACTGCAACCTGTGACGAACCCCTGTGACCTTACCTCCTTCTCCGCCCATATCATGAGCAACACAGTGCCACCTCCACACCACGACACCCAAACTCTTTTACACCAAACCACTGTGACACTCTCGCAGGCCCAAAACCTGCTACGACAAGCAACCGACATCATAGCACACCTCCACACCCATTTTCTCCACCACATCCGCCAGGCGGATCCCACTTTCCGCCAACATTTTCAACCACTACCACCACCACCGCCAACTTACCCTATTCGCCTACCGTCCCCCACCTCCTCCTGCGATTCAGCGCCCTCCAGACCACCTATCCGCTTGCCACCACCACCATCCAACGACTCTGACGACACACCTTCACCTACCCCAACCCCACAACCTGCTACAACCCGCAAGCGAAAGCAGCCTCCACCACCACCACCACCACCACCCAACCAGCAGGCAGACTGGGACGCATGGGATGGCGACGCCGATTGTCGCATCGTTGAACTCAAAGGCAATCCTCGACTCCGTCCCAATTGGGTTTTTGTTGCTCGCCGAGTTGGCTTCTCCGTCGAGCAGTGCCAAGCTCGCTGGAAAGAGCTCAAGGACCTACAGCATCTACAGGACAAACAACTCTCCTGTGCCACAGGATAAATCCACTGATTTGCAGCGACATTTTGATTTACCATCCTTATGTACTCACAATCTTGTTTTGCAACATTGAAATTCAGGTTTCTCACGTTTCCAAGGCTCACTCCAGCTCCGCAGCTTTTTGTGCGCCACTTTGTCCTGTACTCTTGTACCTGCCTCCATGGCCAATCCTCGCGCTCGCCCACCAGTCAGCACTGCAAACACGGAATACTTTCTGCCACAGTGCCCCCCGAGCTGGCTCCAACCTTCTATTTGCACTCGACCAGACTTCCAATCTCTCAGCAGCTCACTCGACCTCCTTTTCATGGTCAACCAACACATTCGCCGCCACCCACTCAACACCGACCCCATGCCAAACCAGACGTATTTTCAGGACCAGAGAGCATACAACCTCCTTTACCGGATGCGCGGGGACCTGATTTTGATGGACCGGCTGATTGATAGCCTCTACCAAGCTCGCCGGCTCCTCCAATTTGTCACCACCGGACCAGGCCTCCCAGGGCAATATCGCATCGATCCCACAGCATCACTCTCCACCAGGAACCTAGCCATTCTACACAACACACCGCCAGGCTTCCCTCTGCCATGCGGACTCCCCAGCCGTTCACCCTCTCCAGCACCACGTACACCGCCGCAAGACGCAGGACGCTTCCACCACTACTGGACCGGTCCTCCACCACGAACCACTCCGGCCCCCACCATCAGCAATGACACTCGCACCCGAGAACGTTCCCGATCCCGTGACGCCCATAGTGGCTAACTACAGCATTCAGTGCCACAGCACTTTGCAGCCCGAGACCTGCAGCGGCCGACATGCTCCCTCCTTCACCTGAGACCGCCCTACCGGCCGCAGTTGCTGATCCATATATTTTTAGTCTCACCGACATTCTTCGGCGAGCGCAGGCGAAAAAACCTGGCCAGCTAACCATTTTTCAACATTTCATGCTCTTTACCGGAGGCTTTCTTTACCCAGTCGCACCTGACCATGTTCCCGCAGCCATTTTACCGAACTGTTTTCTTCCATGACTGATCGCCGCCTGTGTGTCACGATGCTCAGCGCTGATCTACGAACCACGCAAACTCACCACCCAGCGACAGCTACCATCCCCTCAGACCCACCCACCACACACCACAGGCATTTCTTACCTGACAACCCGATGCCTTACATGGCCCCATCAGTGACACACCAGCCGGAGCTACTCCTGCTCAACTGGATGATCTGCACCATCACCACACTGATTGACGACCTTCAACATCACCCAATTGTGCAGGACCCAATTCCCCCGATGTCCTCTTTCACTAACACACCAGCCTACCGACTCTTTTTGCAACTTCGCAACACCCTGCGTCACTTGATCAATACCACCTACGAAGCCCGACGCGGGCTCAACAGACTGCAATTCATACCTGGCTCTCCAGGCTCTCCTGGACACTACCGCATGGATCCCACGATTTCCACCACACCACACCAAACAAACTTCCTCTCCGACGCTACACCATCACACACCACAGCCATCCCGCCACCCACAGACACACCACCTCTCCTCCGCCAACTCCGTCGCAGGGATCGATCTCGCTCCCGTGATCGCCTCCCTCTTACCACACCTTCACATCCGAACCTCGCAACACACCCAAGACAACCCACCGCCAACCCTACCCCAGCTGCTGATGGCCATCGTGGACACCTGCACCGAGCACTCTGGACGGCTTCTACCTCCTCAGCTGCCGACCGCTTGGCTGCTGGCTTGCCATCATCACTCCCCTGAGGAAGCTCCGGCAACATTCTGTTTCACATCTCACATCCTGCTTCGGACAAAACGCACCCATCCATGCGACGCCTCAATTTGACAGTACAGCATTCACTCAGTTTTCTCCGCAGCCATTTGAACTCTCGAAGGTTTGCTACCTGTATCCCTCTCCGCCACCTTCACGGCACCATGGAATACGAATCTCCGGACTGGGATCCCACCCCGACAGAGCCTATCGAGATCAAAGATGAGATACAAGACCCAACAGAGTCCGAGCCTACCGAGCCTCTAGCCTCAAACGAGGTCAAATTCGAAATCATGAAAAAGGAGGAGGATTCGCCACCACATTCCAACATGCTTTGCCCTCCTGTCCGCAGTTTTGCCCGACAAAACATCTACAACATCAACACCACCTCCAAAAGCCCCACCTGTTTCCCACACGTCCTACCGGAACCTTTCCACACGCACTACGTCACAGGCCATTCCCAAAACAACCTCAGCCCAACACACAGCTGCTGCTCCGCATCCCACGGCACCACCAACACCCCCATCGACTACGTCCTCCACCAGCACTGAGGATCCCATTATCCTCACCACCAACGCCCCCATCTTACCCAAAGCGCGCCCTGGCCACCCACCGCTCAATACTACCTGGGTTGGCCCACCGCTCTCACATCGCCTTCCACATTCCACAGCGCCCACGCGTATCCCACTACAGGTTACCATCCCACGCCCCCACCACAATGGCCACCTTCTACCCTTCAACTTTTCCAGTGACATCAAGCACTACCTCAATCCAACCGCACACCCTACCAGACGACCTCTGTCCACTTCCACTCCCTCCCCGCCATGCCCAGCTCCACCTGCTCACTTTCAACCAGCTACCACCACAAACACTACTACCGTGTTCCCACCAGTGCCACCCATCCCGGATGCACCTTTGACCGAGCACCAAGCCGCCACACTTCAGCAGGCTATTTTACGCATCGCTCGCCAAGCCGCGGCTGCCGCAGCTGTTGAGCTCAACTCCCGCTGATGGCCCCTCACCGACACTCTTCCACCTCCTATCCAGCGTCTTATTGCCATTTACCACAACAACGTGCAACGAGCGCAACACCACACACGCCTGGCTCTCAATGCCATTGACACATTAGCCCGCTTTCCACCAGCGGCCTACTTCACGGATCCCAACCTCGGCGCACAAGCTTCCCCACATCCACACACACAAGCTGATCCCCTACCCAGTTCTATTTCGCCTCTTCGATTCTATCCAATCCCCACTGCCGCTGCTCGGCGTACCACTGTGCAAGATGCCGCCACCCAAACCTTTCCACCTTCAGTTTCCATCATGGACAACCCACTCCAACCTCTACTTCTCCACGAATCACAGCAGACCACCCCTCGACCACACACCCACCACCGCCACATTCAGACGGACATCCACGCCATCGTTCAGCTTCCATCTTTTGCCGGCATCATGCCAACACCTGAAGCCAATCAACCGGACTCCTCCATTCCCACCACCAGCATGGCCCATACTACATCCCCCAACCCCACATCAGCTGCAAACAAGCAACCTCATGATCGATGGCAGTATGTCAACCTCATTCCTACTCCCACCGTTACCCTTCCGGAGCAACCGTACACACCACCAACATTTCCTTCCCCCATTGGGGGCACACCGCGCAACCGCCGCTCCAAGACACCTCCACGCTCAACCACCCCCGCCCGCACTCGGCAGCCGGACCCACGCACAGGCTCCCCAACTCCCCATCGCACAGCGCCACCCCCAACTCCACAGCAATACCATGCTACAGTCCACCCTCTGCCAAAACGACCTCCGCCATCACTTTATCAAGCCCAACCACCACTGAACCATTGCAGCCCGTCCCTCCGGCTACCGGCTGGCCATGTTTCCAAGGAGGATCATACACTCCGACCCCATCAGCGGCACCACCACATACTTCGGCCCCACCTACGCATCCCTGGCCAGCACATTACCAAGTCCCCACACAACAGCAACCTCTCCCCACCCCAACACAGGCAAGCTCTGCAGCTTTAGCTCCACCCTCCCCAGTTGTCACGCTCCACCCTCCTACCACACGGGTTGACATGCAGGGGCGCCCCCTGCCTCTGTCTCAGCAAGAGTACGATCCTAGCACTGATCCCTGGTGCGCGGACAATCACTGACCATGCGGCTGCTGACACTGAGCTACCCACAGCGCTTTATCCGTTGATGATTTACATGCCATGAACCATCCATGACACCGCAGTTCCTTTTTCTTGTGTTTTTTCCATCAGCCTGTTTTTCTTCGTCAGCCATCATCTTCGGAAGCTAGCTCTTCCCACTGAGACCTCCGAGAGAGACAACCAGTTTCACCCTGCGCAACGAAAAACCAGTTTGTGCCTTCGGCTGCTTACTTCGCTCATCCACATTGATTATACTTTGACCCAGCCAGTTTTGTTAACCTTTTCAGCGACATTCTCACAGTGCCTTTGCATGACTCAACTCCTTTCGATGTCGGTCTTATAACTATGTCTAACTGAATCATGACTGTTTGACACTGCCGTTTGGAGGTGACTCTACACTGATTGACACCCTTTTCTTGACCTTTCCTTCCCTCGCCCCTTTAGCTTGCTCAAGCCAACAACCCGTGATCTTTGCCTCAACGATCCAGTGACACTTCGAATCATTATTTGCTCCAACAGCAGCACCATCAGCAGCTTACCAACCCAGACACCACGGTTTCACCTCCCACTGCAACTCACCACACCTACAACCCTACCGGTACTTATGGCCCACTCACTCACGCACTCCGCACGCATCAAGCCCACCACTCTCATCCATACACGACATCACCATACACACCGCCACCGCAGCGCACACCGCCACAACGGGCTCCACCGTCACAGCCGGAGTTCCCACCTCCACCGCCACCACCACTTCCCACAGCCGATCCAGTCACTCCACCGCCATCGACCTACAAGCAGCAGCCCACCACCACCGCCAGCTGCCCGCGCCGGCACTGCACCTGCTCCACCGCCACCTCACATCCCATCTCCCACTCCACCCATCCAAGACTCTTGGAACCAAACCGACCACCATTGGGATTCCAACACCTTGCACGGCCACCAGCTCTACCGTACAATCCAACCCACACAATGGTCTCGAAAAGCAGGGGTGGCAGGGCTTCCGACCTTCGACATCTTCCCATGGCAACTGGCGTACCATGGTACCTCCGAATTCACAGCCCGCACTCTTAGCAATGGAAAATACACTGGTTTTATTGCCACCAGAAGTATTGCGGAGTCGGTTTTCGTTACCCACCTTCTCCAAGAGCTCCGCGAGAAACGCCTCGACTTAGACGGCATCGCCGAGACCCTCCACACCAACCAGGGCACCGACGTCCCCAGCAAGACAACACAGGCCCGGGCCTTCCACGCCCCCCTGATCAAACTACTTATCCAACAACTCCAAACCCACTCCCCGGCACCAGCAGAGGGTACCGCTCTACGAGCCCTCAAGAACACCACCGACGAGCTGGCCCGAGCACGACAGAAGCTCCACGACTTGGGCGACCCACTCACTCCAGTGAAGAGCACCAGCCACCCCTCAGCACCGGCCGCCCCCTCACATGCACCCACTCCACCGGCGCCAAAACCGCCAGCCCTTTCAGACGTCCTGCAACCTCCACACCCAACCTTGCAGGATGATATCCCAGACAGCTGGAATCACACCGATATCCAACACTGGGTCACCACCTTCGACCCTACCGTCCAGGAAGCAGCCAATGAGGTCGTGCGCTTGCTGCAAACGAGTAAAGTCACTACTCAGCAGCTCAAAGACGCGGCCACACGTTACGGCCTCCCACTCAACCGGGTCAATCGCCTACCCATACGGAGCTTGCAACAGCTTGTGAGTGTGGGGGCAGCCATCGGCTGCTGACTCGCTACCCTCACCCAGCAGCAACCCAGCCACACCACCCTACAACACCTGTTCCACTTACGCAGAGCACTTTCCTTACTGATCCACCACACCCAATACATCGACCGCGCCGAAGCCATCTTTGCCACTGGCCCTATCCACATCACACTCCTTTTCGCATATCCCTCCAACACCCGTCGCTCACAACAATGGCGCAACCGTCTCCGCCAGCTTCACATCCTACCCCACACATACCACTACCACAACTTCCTCTCCTCCAATTCAGTTTACATCAAGCTCCATTTCAATCCTGACCAGCCTCAACGCTGCTACCACCAACATGGCCACTTCTATGTTGGCTCCACAGCCATTGGCATTCCCCACCGCGAGCGCAACCGCCGTGCCAAACTCAAACAACTCCAGAACAACATCCCCATTTCTGCAGAACTCTCCCTACGCTATTGGCACTCACACAACAACATCCACCACTACACTACCATCCAACTTACATCCCACGACACTTACGACCAAGCTTGGATCCAAGAACACCACTACATCGCCAACTGGATGCCTACACTCAACTGGCCCTTTATTTCCCACCACCTCAAACTCAAAGCTCAAGGCTGGCAATTCACCAAACACAGAGCCCATTTCTACTCCCGATTAGCAACCCACAAACGACTCTTTCGACGCCTGCGGCAACGCCAGCACACACTCCGAGAACCACACCTTTACACCTCCACCAAGCATCACGCTCTCACACTTCTCCGCAACCTTACCAAACACACAGCAGCCTCCTTTGAAGCAGCCAAAGAGCTACGAAGCGGCCGTCGCACGGACCTTGAAGTCTACGCCATCCGGCGCATGGCCGCCAATCTTGAAGAACCCGGCCGCAGCAGGGCTCTTCACATCATCAACAAAGCCCTCCTCTACCGCAATCTCACGCCGCCAAAACCAAATATTCCACTGACAGTGCCATTCCTGGCCCACGACGATTTCACCAAACACTGCCAACAGTGGCTCCGTACCACCATTCAGCAGCACAAGCGCCTGACCATTCCCCTCCTCCCCTCCCACCGACTGCGCGAAGCCGCACACAAAACCCTACGTTCCCAACTCCATAACCACCGCACATGGGAGGACACCCTCCACTCCCCGCCAGATCCAGCAGACCTCCCCTGCGCATGCAATCATCTTCGAACTCTGCTGCAGGATCCTGACACACCCACCACCAACGGCCACTACATTCTCACACTGGATCAACTTCAACTTCCCACACACCTTGGCATCTTTCTCAACGCCAACATGAACAGCACCTACTATCCAAGCAAGGCTCGCTACTTCCTCACGTTCCAGACGGCCTACACAAAATGGCTCAAGCTACAAGGGCTCCCACCATCCCTCGTGCAACACTTGCAGCCATTCCTCGAGCCTCCACAACATGCACCTCAAGCAACAACCCCGTTTTACGGCTCGCCTGCTTCGCCAGCTCCAAGAATACCTCGGCCAACGCACAGTGCTTCACCATGCCGACCATGAACTCCAAAGCCCCCGCCAATATTTCACTGGCGCCTTGAATACATGGCAATCCCCCGAACTTTTTGAACCACTTCCCCACCTCACTGCCGCCAACATCCACGACCACCTGGTAGCCACTGTTCCCCCCATTTTGCGCACCCGCTACAAATGGGGCTTCCGCAAAGATTTCAACATTCCCTACGGCGTGGTCCACCTCAAAGAAAAGAAACAGTGGCAGAAAGGCCGCACCATCATCTCATACTTCCAGTCACTCAGCGGCAATCTACTCCGCATCACGAGCCGTGCCCTTGACATTATCCTTCAACACCTTTACCCCCAACATCCCGGACAAATGTCCATTCCCCAACTTTGGCGCCATTTCCACAGCTACCTCACCCAAACCCCACCAGACATCTCCTTGCACGCCACCAACGATGACCTGGTCGGCTTCTTCAACTCGGTCCCACAACACCGACTCATCGATGCAGTTCACTCTCTCATTCACCACTGGCAACAACAGCAATCCACACACACCCTTACGGTGGATGTCCAAGCTACCGGCAACCCCTTTCACCACTCTCATATTGGCAGACACCATCGCAAACACCCTACACAACGCACCATCCAGACATCAGATATCACCACCATCGTGGCCTTTGCCCTCAACACCTGCATTTTCCGGGCTTGCAACAACACCTACAAGCAAATCCGAGGAGCTGGGATTGGATCCCAGCTCTCTCCAGCCCTCTGCAATGTCGCCATCACACTCATCGAACATTCCTGGCATCAGATCCACAACAACTTACTTCAACACACCGATCTACACTTCACTTGCTATCGCTATGTCGACAACCGTTTCATTGTCCACAACGAACATTTCCTCCACCATCCCGCCATCCAAACCCTCATCCACCACAACTTCTTTGGCGACCCGGTCGAACTCGAACCTGTGGACGACTTCCATCTCCTGGGTTTCAACATCGACCTCCCACAACGCACCATCACCTACATGCAACCTTCACAACCCTGGAAAACCACCGCCGGGAGCCAGCGCTTGGCTCTGTCAGGCCTCCAATCACGACTCCACACCATTCGAAAATACACATTTCCACCCTCCAGCGCTGAAGCTGCTGCTGCCGAGCTAGTGAGGCTCTATGTCCAAAAAGGACACAACCGTCACGCCTGCCACCGTTTTTTGAAAAAAGCGCCGAAGACGGCGACCTGTGTGTGTCCACCCCTGGACAAAGGGTTTCGTCCAACTGATCCACCGATCACCTTTTCCACCCGTGATTCACATGCAGGGGGATGGAGAGGACACGTGAGGCTCCATCCAACGAAGCTCCTCACGTGCTCCTAGGATATCATCAGGGACGCCTGATGACGTACCTGCGCCGTGACACTACTCCACTCTTCCTTGCTGTGTTTTGATGCCATGGTTGTTGATCACGATACTCTCCCCTCAAACAGGTTTCCCACAGCTGCTTCCAACCGCCGATCGTCAGCCGCGCTGCGCCGACCGAGTGACTGATCCTTCACTGCAGACTTCAACAATGATTTTTGAAACACCTACCAAGTTTTCGGACCTTTCACCATGCGGTTCTGTCACCTTCCTTCCCAACGTGGTAACTGAGTCACTGAAAACCAATGTCAGAGTGTGTGTTTTCGCCCATGATGAACACTGTATCCACACTTACTGTGTATACATGAGCACTGCATTTTTCAACCATCTGTTGATATACACATTGGAACCACCTATGGCGAAACCTGGAAGGCCAGTACATATGCGACCACGTACGTTAGCTTCGGATAAGGATCTGCCGCGTGATATTCTTGTCAATGGGATTTTGTGAAATGAATATCCCGCATATGTTGAGAGACCCTGCCTTTTGGATTTTGGAAGGCCCCTCTCCTCAACTTGGTCGACGGTATTTCAACAATGCTATTTCTGGTGCTGCTAGCAGTGTCCCTTCATTTGGAGCCTGTGCTGCCGGAGTCGATCTTGATTTTGGAGATCATTGGCCTTGGTGTGTATTATTTGAGCATTGGGGTGATTCTGTGCGTTTGCGTCCTCTCCATCTTCTTAATGGTATTAAAGCGATGCTCGCGTTCGGGTGCTCGCACTGGACCTCGCATCGTCAATCTGGGTCAGTTGCCAGACCCAGAAGAAATCCTTGAGACCATTGAGCAGATATACTTCAATTTGAAAGCAAAAAAAGACGTCACTGAACTTGTCAACAAAATGTCAACTTCATTGTCTGTGGATGATCTTCATATCGTACAAAAGGCATTGAACATCCTGTCTACTGATTCTTGGTGTGCGAAGTAAAACCTTTTTGATCCCTTTCGCATTTTTGCGCCAGTGCACTTGGTCTTGACAAGTGGTTTGTACATCCACATCATTGACTTGCAGTGTGAAGCTTCAAACAGAACAGGACTGCGAGTTGGGAGGTGGCGGGAGTTCTCGCGGCCGAATTGCAGCCACTCGAATTAGCCAGATGTCGAGGAAGAGCTTTGCTTCTCTGCGTGAAGAGCAGCGCCAGAAGTCTTCAGATGAGGTCAGGTCAGGGCTGATTCTTTGCAGTCTTGGGAAACCCACCCATTCGCAATCATGTGACCATCTCGTTAGAGAGGGCTGCTGGGATGATGTTGATTAATACGCTAATTTAACATCTTCATGATCCTGGTTTCTGGGATCTTGACACATAGTTATTTTCAACCCGCAGGGTTTGGAGTGTCAAGAAAGGCATGCCAAAAATATACTGCAAATATTTGCAAAATCGTATCTCTTAGAAGCATTGTTTGCTGTTTGCGCATCAGTTGGATTTTTCCATGCCCTGAAGGCATGCGAGATCCAACAGGAAAGCATCGCCAGTGGAAGCAGCGATGAAGTCAAACAAGAGCGAGATGAACTGAAAGATCCACCATCAGATGATATTTCAATTTAGGGCCACGGCTAATTTCTTTGCCAGCAGGAAGATTCTCTTGTTTCATGGCATCCCTCATAGTGGACTAATGACCAGTCGCACTCTGAGCAACTTCAAACACTTCACTCTATTGTATAACTAGTGTATGACATGCCCAAAAGGTTAAGCCAACACAACGCTTGCGAACGACCGGGCGATTTCACTGTAGGAGTTACAACAGGAAAGGCAGTGATTTGAGCTGCTCAAGTTCGACATTTTGTGTCCGCCAGTCTTCCAGCTTTGCAGCAGGAACAGTTGCTGCGTTACGGCCCGCTCAAGGTGGGCCACAAAAGCTCTTGTGTTTTGTGGTCTCGCTCAAAGTGAAACCATTTATGTAAATGAATGCGCTGGACACCTCAAAGGACGGTCTGAGGGCTTGGCAACACATGTGGCTCAAAATGAGTAGGTTTTAGTCATGTTTTCCATTTACGATGGGGTTTGGCGGCATAGCCATTTGGACAACGTGAATAAAGGTACGTCACAAAGTAAAGGCGAACACTTTTTAAAGATCCTTTTTGGGTAGTGTCTAGACTATTTGTTAGATGGGCATCAATTAAGGATAAGGAATATGCAACCAAAATTAGACTCTAGATTTGGTTTTCTTAATCTTCAGTTTTTGCACCCACACATACACATAAGGGCTCGGAAGAGCGCAATTTCAGGGAGGTACCATGAGAGCACTAACACTTTAGAGCTTTAGAGTTATATAGTCACTGCATTACCCGACTATTGCGGAACGACCTCAATCTGAGAAACAAACCTGTGAAATGGCCAAGAACAGCATGTAACTGTTTCTGCGTCGCCAGCGGAAATTCACAAGTTGTGCAGGTACACGGAAGTGATCAGCTTCCGCTTCCTAGGACGATTGCAAAGAGCTTCGTTGGGCAGAGCTTTGCAAGTTCTCTTTGCCCCCCGCAGTCACGCATTGAATTAATTTGAACCATAGAGAGCTGATGAGTCCCAGAGGTGGGGTGTGACACACTTATGGAAATGCGTGCTGAACTGAATGCCACTCGCCACACGGCAACCTAGGTAACCATATTCCTGATAGGGACCTGAGCACCTTTAGCTAAAGGCCAAAGTCCAACTCCACGAAACGACGAACAGGTCGAAATGACGGCGTTCGTGCACATCTGCGGAACTCACTGGCACATTACAGGATAATTGGAGTGACAGCTTGACAACAGTTCCAAAAAGCAGGTGCACCAGGTTGATCACACCTGGCTTCCACTATCAGGCATAGCTTCGTTGGCATGTGTTAGTGTGATAGCCGCATGCCCCCTGCTCATCATTCAACATTCAAAGCAACGCATCCGAAAGGATCCCTGCGACTCCAAGGGTTACACACTTAGGATAGGGTGTACTGAACTGAAAGCGGTGCCACACGCCGGCCTAGGGTTCCAATTCCTAAGGGTACACGTACGAACCACTGGATCCTGGAGGTCTTCAAGAGGAAGTAGGGCCCAAAAGGAAGAGGACGAGCGACGAACCGACAAGATGACGTCGTGGCGTGCAAGTCTGCGGCTACTTAGGTAACATGACAAAACATCTGAGCATCGAGGTTCTTGGCTTAGCCTCCTGCCATACGGAAAGTGGAAAATTGCAGGTACACAAGAAGGCGTCCCTTCTCGCTTCACCAGTTGTGAGTCCGTCTTCGTTGGTCCAGGGACAACTCACAACTGCCTGGACCCCCTGCTGTGACACAAGCAAACCTGAAAAATCCAAAAGGATTTGTATGATTTGAAGGGTTACACACACACACACACCTCCCCGAACGGAGGCATGTTTTAAGCTCCGCGCCAAAAGGTGCGGACAAAGTAGAAGCAAGGCCAGGAACCTCTAGTAGCGTCAAAGTAGCGACCTAGCACCTAGTAGGAAGGCCAGGAGCCCCTAGTAGCAAACCAAGCTAAGGTCCCGACAGGAGGGAGGGGTAGGGAGAGACGAGAAAAAGGAAAGAGAAGGAAGGAAGGTGTTCCCAGCTACGGCGCAAGCGTCCAAGGACACACCAAAAGAAGAGCGGAGAAGGGTTGTTAGCTATGACAAAAGCATCCAGGGACACCCAAGGAGGAAGGAAGGTGGAGAGGAAAGAGAGAAAGAAAGAAAGAGAGAGGGAGAGAAAGGGAGAGGAGAGAAAAGGAAAAGGCAGGTGTTCCCAGCTACGAACAATCGTCCAGGGACACACCAAAAAAGAAAGGGGTGATCCTGAGTCTTCCATTCAGGAAAACCTCAAAAAGCAAGGAAAGAAAGGGGAGGGAAGGGGAAGCAGGGGGACTAAGCTCGCGACAGGTTCCAATGAACCTTGAACAAACTTCGGTCGCTGCGGCCACGTACGCCGTGCCAAAATGGCTGGCTGCTTGGACCGCTGCGGTCACGTAGAGGCATGAGCCAACTTGGAATTCCAATGACGAGACAAAATTTGAGTTCTTGTGGCATGAGCCAGCTACTGTCCGCTGCGGACACGTACATCTCCGGGCAGGGGAGATAACGACGTACACCCGTTCAACGGGTCCACGGGAGGCACTCTGCGGGCTCATCCCGGGTTGGCACGAGGCCAAACACACTTAGGATAGGGTGTACTGAACTGAAAGTGGTGCCACACGCCGGCCTAGGGTTCCAATTCCTAAGGGTACACGTACGAACCACTGGATCCTGGAGGTCTTCAAGAGGAAGTAGGGCCCAAAAGGAAGAGGACGAGCGACGAACCGACAAGATGACGTCGTGGCGTGCAAGTCTGCGGCTACTTAGGTAACATGACAAAACATCTGAGCATCGAGGTTCTTGGCTTAGCCTCCTGCCATACGGAAAGTGGAAAATTGCAGGTACACAAGAAGGCGTCCCTTCTCGCTTCACCAGTTGTGAGTCCGTCTTCGTTGGTCCAGGGACAACTCACAACTGCCTGGACCCCCTGCTGTGACACACCCGAAGCGGAAGAGAACGATCGACGATCCGACAAGGTGACGTCGTGGCGCGCAAGTCTGCGGCTACTTAGGTATCATGTCTTGAGGTTCTAGGCTTAGCCTCATGCCACACGGAAAATTCGCAGGTACGTCGGTGAGCGTCCCCACCGATATCAGTGTTCAATGCAAGCCTCTTCGTTGGGCTGGTACTTGCATGAACAACCAGCCCCCCTGCTAAAAAGCTAAAAAAAAAGGCAATCCGAAAGGATTCCTGTGACTACAAGGGGCACACACACACACGCCTCCCCATCGCAAGTGCGGACAAAGTAGTAGCAAGGCCAAGAACCTCTACTAGCGTCAAAGTAGCGTCCTAGCACCTAGTAGAAAGGCCAGGAGCCCCTAGTAGCTGTTCCCAGCTACGACGCAAGCGTCCAAGGACACACCAAAGGAAGAGCGGAGAAGGGTTCCCAGCTATGACAAATCCAAGGAGGAAGGAAGGTGGAGGAAGAGAGAAAGAAAGAAAGAGAGAGGGAGAGAAAGGGAGAGGAGAGAAAAGTAAAAGGCAGGTGTTCCCAGCTACGAACAATCGTCCAGGGACACACCAAAGAAAGAAAGGGGTGATCCTGAGTCTTCCATTCAGGAAAACCCCAAAAAGCCAGGAAAGAAAGGGGAGGGAAGGGGAAGGAGGGGGGACTAAGCTCGCGACAGGTTCCAATGAACCTTGAACAAACTTCGGTCGCTGCGACCACGTACGGCTTGCCCGAAGGCTGCCACCTTTGACCGCTGCGGTCACGTAAAGCCATGAGCCAACTTGGAATTCCAAAATGAGACAAACATCCAAATTCTTGCGGCGTAAGCCATCTGCTGCCCGCTCTGGGCACGTGCGTTTCCACGGCATTGGAAACAACGACAGACACCCGTTCGACGGGTCCACCTGGGCTCATCCCGGGTTGGCGCGAGGCCAAACACACTTAGGATAGGGTGTACTGAACTGAAAGCGGCGCCACACGCCGGCCTAGGGTTCCATTTCCTAACAGTACACGTACGAACCACTGGAGCCTGGAGGTCTTCAAGAGGAAGGAGGGCCCAAAGCGGAAGAGAACGATCGACGATCCGACAAGGTGACGTCGTGGCGTGCAAGTCTGCGGCTACTTAGGTATCATGTCTTGAGGTTCTAGGCTTAGCCTCATGCCACACGGAAAATTCGCAGGTACGTCGGTGAGCGTCCCCACCGATATCAGTGTTCAATGCAAGCCTCTTCGTTGGGCTGGTACTTGCATGAACAACCAGCCCCCCTGCTGAAAAAAACACAATCCGAAAGGATCCCTGTGACTACAAGGGGCACACGCACACACACGCCTCCCACAAGGGGAGGCAAGAAGAACTAAGGTTAGTGCTAATGTGACAAGACATGACAAAAGTGTACGTGGTTGCGATGAAGAGGAACCAAGTGCACAGGGGCAAACAATGAATCCCACCTCATTGTCAAACATGGGCGACCTGAAACCTCAGGTTGAAGTAGATGTAGATGTGCACGTACATACTAAGGGCTGGACCTATGTGCGCGCAAAAGAAAGAAGGATGAGATGCCAAGACATGAAGGCAGAAAGACATGAAAGAAAAGAGGAAAGAAGATGTGTGTGAGGGGTAAAGGATGAAAAGGGAAACCAAAGGGAGGGGTCAGGAACCGATGAAACCAAACCTCAGTTGAAAGACCTTGGAAGACCTGCCTAGTTTGGAATGTGCACGCTGTGCGTGCGCCTAAGGTGGAGGCAAGTTCCAGTGAACCTAAGAAAGGCTTCGGTCGCTGTGACCACCTTGTGGCGTTAAGCCTGCTTTGACCGCTGCGGTCGCGTTCTGGCGTTGAGCCCACTCAATTTCAATAATTCAGCAAATCTTGGCAAATAACTCTGGCGTAAGCCTCCTGCTGTCCGCTTCGGACACCTACGTTCCCAAGCCGGGGAACATCGAAAAACCCCATTCGACGTGCCACAGGGGGCACTCCTCGGGCTCACCCTGGGCTCTCGCTGAGGAGAGACACACTTATGGAAACGCGCGCCGAACTGAATGCCACTCGCCACACGGCAACCTAGCCGGCGGAGGGGCGGTCGCGATCTGCCAGTTGACTGGGAAGTTGAATTGTAATGCTGCGGCGGGCTGCAAAGAAGATGGTCGCGCTGCAGTAGCAGCAGCAACAAGAAGCACCAACACATGAAAAGGAGATAAGACAAAGGTATGAGCGCACAGGGACAATGGATGTGTCAAACTGTCAAAACCTGGGCCATGTGTAACCTTTTTACATGTACAGGTGCACGTATTACGTACAGGTGCACGTATTACGTACACGCTAAGGGCCGGACCAATGTGCGCGCAAAAGAAAGAAAAGAGTGAAATGACAGGACATGAAGGCGGACAAAACATGGAAAGAGGAAAGGCAGGTGTGTGTAGAAAGGGACAAATGACAGGGAAGCAGGTGAGAGGGCCAAAAACACATGAAACCTGGAGAGACCTCGCCTTGTTTGGTGTGGGTGATGTCCGGGCAGTGTGTTTACATAAGACTCGGACGACCCGAATGGATCTTGAACGAACTACGGCCGCTGCGGCCTTGTCAAACTGACTGGCTGGTATGCCTGCTCCGGGCTGCTCTCAGCGAGTCGGGTTTAAATTCAATGTGGTACAGTAGTACAAAAACACTATGTTGCAAAACACAAATGTGTGAGTGAAGAACCCGGACGGGTCTACATATATTTTTAAAACTGCGAAGAACGATGATGCAAGGATTTGTTCCTGATGTCAATGTTGAAAACCACAAGGGCCTTTGTTGCCACCCCTTGGATCAAACCGATCAAACTTCAAGTGTTCAATCAAGGCATGTTGCCTTGCTATCACAACTCCATGCACTCGAGGCTGAAACATTTGTGAGTTCTGCAAGAAATTGATGTTGGGCGTTGGCGACACTTTCAAGGAGGCTGAAACAATCTACACTTGTGTTGTAAGCTCCTTGGGAAACAAATCAGGACGAAGCAGGATGCAGCAATGAACACCTATGAAAGCTCCACACTTTGATTATTTTTAAACTTAAATTGTACCGGGCGGGCATGGCCAGATGGCTGCGGTTGGAGGCTCAGTTGGCCAGCACGGCTTGAGATCGTAAATGTCAAGTTGAGGGAGGACTGGGTGAGACTCAAGGTCGTTTGAACGCCTCTCTCAACACCAAAGGGTTGGTAATTTTGTGATGCGTGATTCCATTTTTGGGCGACAGTTGTTCATTGAATAAACCCTTTGCTCATCCTTTGGCAGCCAAATTCTTGAAGGGATTGATTGAAACTCAACGATTCCTTGGCTGAAAATAGAAATGCCTCAGACCTTTGCCAATTGACCTGACATGCAAAGGCACAATGGCTGACATCACGTGGCAGGCGCCGTGAAGGTTGTTCAACTGTTGCGGTGGAGAAACAAAAATACTACACAGACGTCAGTGACTGCGTATTTTTGTTGGTTTGTTCGAGATAGAATTATGAGCAGGAGAAGCAGCTGTCAGAGTAAAGGGTTGTTCCTGCAGCTTGTTATTTTGTGCTCCAGAAATGAGTAGATTTATATTGTTTGTGGTTTCACTGCTTCATGCCCGACAAGTCGTAGCACTTTGTTTGGCCAATGGGGTTCCCCATCACGCACGGCAATATCTTCAAAACGATGCATTGGAGAACATGCCGGTTGGCCTACTCCTGGCCACTTGGCAGAGCAGTTTCATCATGACGGCGATTGTGCAGATTCTGGTGACCGAAGTCCTTGGTTTGCACACGAGGGCGCACTCAGAGATGGCGGCCAATTCGGCAGGAGCGATTTTCGCCATAGGCGGGTGCTTGGACTTCAACAAGTTGGAGATGGAAGAGAAGAGATGCGGTCTACAAGAGACGCAGATACATGTAGCTCTCGATGCTTGGGTTGGAGTTGCCGTGTCAGAACAAACAACTTTTCAATACCTTTACCCGTCTCAAGCTCCGGAAGATATGGGTGGAATGGGCTATCGTGGATTTGAATCAATGTACGTGACAATGGGCGTCTCTGAACAGGCATACAATGCAGAGGGGTTGGCCTTGAATTTCTACCGTAGCTACAATACCACTCATCATGACGCGAAGAGATACTTTCAATCTATTTTCGATGTGAATTTCTCAGTCATGATAGCTTGTGCGAATGGTACTGCTTTCATGAACGAAGAGCACATGGGCAACTACTACCGTTGGACAGGTGATATTGATGGAGTAGAACTGCAGCCTGATGGGACTTACATTGGTAAATGCTCAGGCCCGGGGGGGTACTGGTGGCTGGCGCCTTCATGTCGACATGATGTGATGGCCTGCATCCCTTTGGTCACAACTTCCAATGGATGGTTTCTTCAAGCGTTGCTGCAGTGGTCAACAACCTATGGAATCCCTGCTGCGGTCGGGATCATTCCAAGCTTTGCTGATTGGTCCAGAACTGTGAAAACGACTCGATCCCTCTTCTATTGGTGGACCCCTGATGCGACATTTCTTGAACTCCAACCAGAATCCATTGTATTCCCACCTTTCCGTGCCTCAGAATGGGTTTTGGGAAACAAAAGGACCTCTGGATCTGGAACCTACATTGCAAAGCTGACAAGCCCAAATTTGCGCCAAAAGTCTCCTCGCTTGCGAAGCTTCATTTCCAAATTGTCGATGGACCTCAATGATTTGACGGACATTCTTCACGACGTTCGCACTTTGCCGATCACTTCATTGGATCTGTGGTGGGATGCAGCATGCAGCTGGATCCAAAAGAATGAGCACATTTGGTCAACGTGGATTCCCATTGATACCAACTGCTTCTTGGGCTATGGAGTGGTCGATGAGCACGGTACTTTCTTGTCATCCAAAACAGGTGCCGTAAGCTGTGATGTGTGCCCACCAGGCACCTTCTCTGAAGATCTCCCTGACGGCCAAAGCCGCCGTTGTACTCCTTGTCCACCTGGCAGCAGCCAGAATAAAGCAGCCGCTTCCCGCTGTCACGAATGTCAGCCAGGCCGGCTTTGGGATTTAAACCAGCGCCATATTTCGAGTTGAAGTGATCTGATACTTGGTACACGCTTCGAATCTTAACTTCCATGTAACTCAAAAAAGGGTGGGAGAAGCCTCCCTCAAATACCTGGGCTTGTTTTGCACCGAAAAAACGCTCATCATGGGACATCATAAGACATCATGCGACTTGGACTGACTCTTCTTGCTAGCTCAACCCGAAGGCAGCGTAGGTGCCACAGAGGGCAGTGTTGCGTGCACGCCTTGCGCAGTGGGATTCTACCAAGACGCTTCTGGCAAGGCAGCCTGTGTGGCATGCAGCAATGACACGACAACGTTGCTCTTGGGGGCGAGCAAGCCGGAGGATTGCGTTTGTCAAATCGATCTCATTGAATCCAATCTTCAATGCGTACCTTGTGGAGAGGGTTTGACCTGCCCCCGTGGAAGCACAGTAGAGCAGCTGATGCACGGACAGAACACCACTGCAGGCGAACGGCCGCAGATTCTGCAATCGTACTTCAGTTGGCCAGAGGAACCGCTAGAAATATACAAGTGCCCCGGGCAGCATTGTCCTGGAGGAGTCCCAGGTTCTTGCACTGAAGTACGCTTGGGCCCGACATGTGACGAATGTCCTGCTCGCATGTATGCCACTAGTGATGGTTGCCAAAGCTGCGAGAGACTTGTTTGAAACTGAGCACTGTCAAAGCCTGCATGCAAGAATTTAGCTTTGCCTTTTCATTCTGTAATCGATTGTAATTAATTGTGTATTCAGTAAAAGGCAACATGATGTAAAATGTAGATGGCGACCGCTTTCTTAAGATCATGCGACGGTCATATGTAGTTGGCGTATGTTGGCGTCTTTTCAGGGATGGCCGTTTTGAGGGAGCCCGTTTGACGGAGCGTAAAGCGAGGCTGAATGCTCCCGCACATTGAGCCATCGCAGACATCGGTGACATGTGGTGACCAACGACATGAAGTAAACTAGTAAACAAATGTAAACACCGCTTCATCAAAAATATCAACCTGCGCTATTCGCAGGCCTTTTTGTGGGAAGATCAGTAATTACCGGTGTAGTGAGAACTCTACTGAACTACAGCAACAGTAGCCACAAGTAACTCGAGTACGTCATGTTCACACTTCCGGTGTGTAGTGACTATCTTGCGTCTGACGCCGCTGACGCCTCACGCGGAGGCTTTTGGGGAATCCGGGCGAGTTGTTTTTGATTCTTTTCGGTAAGGATTCCTCTGGTAGCTGCATGGATTGGTGGCCTTTGCGGATTGCTTTTGCTCATCATTTCAGTCTACTATTTTGCAGAGACTCGCTACATGTTGAAAGCTTCTTTGGTGGAATGCGCCAAAATAGGCTGTGACATGACACTGAACTTTATGCAGAACTTGGGTGTTTTAAATTCTGTTTTTGTGCCGTGGCCCGAAGGGCTGCGAAATTTGCTCAAGTTCTCTGCTCTCTTTCTTTTCAATTTGCGCTCTTTGGGGTTCAACTGTGCACTTGGCAGCGCCGTGCAGCAGTACATGACGATGGTGTCCTTCTTCTTTGGCATGACTTTGAGCTGGCCATGCTTGGGATATCTATCACAATTCCATTGCTTCCGAAAAAGGAATCTGGCATGGAAGTTCCACAGAACACTTGGCGTGACAGGGAGTTTTCTCCAGCTCTCGTTCACGACACTGTGCAATGTTGGACTGGTTCCATTCATGTGCTTTAGCCATCCTAATGGACGCAAAAGCATTGCAAAGTATCCGAACATCTTTTGCGGCAGTCCTGACCATTTGACGATGCAAACACTGGCCGTATTCATTCTCATCCTGGGTCTCACGCACTTTATCATGTGTTGCTGGGCCATTTGGAGTGCTCCTGCATGGTCCGTCAAAGCGCGACGCCGACTTCCTGCTGTTCACTTCCTGATCGCCAATTTCAAGCCCAGTGTGTGGTGGTTTGGTGCGGTGATTCTACTGCGTGGTCCCCTCATCTCATTGCCCACAGTGGTGGCAACCGATTTACCTGGCGTCAATCTCGCCTTGCTGATTTGTGTTTGGCTGTCCTACTATTCGATTCAGCTCGTTTGCTTACCTTGGAAGGCAGGACAGCAGCCAGTTTTGAGACCGAATCGACTCAGTGTTCACATCAATACAATGCATGTGTAAATTTGCTCTATATTGTGTGGTGTGATCATTTGACATCATTTGCTCTATAATCCGTCAGTGTGGCCTGCCCCGCATTGCAGCTTCGCCCTTGCCTTTGGTGCACGCGGGCTTGCCCATTGGCCAGCACTGGCAAAGGTCAGTGACCAGGTAGCACCTCGTTTTGCCACGTTGGCGGTCGGCATCCGCCCCAAACCGCAGAAACCCCACCGAGACAATCGATACATATCTATACCCTTATGCAGAACAAGCAGGAGACACTGTTTGGCACTTGGGAAACAAACGCGGTTTGTCCGACTCCGATGATAGGGGTCCCGTGATGCGAAGAAAAGACGGGTTTCGCCGCTCGCATGGCACTCGCTTGTACACGCGCATGTTGGAAGACGCCAAACATCGTTTGCCACAATGGCTGCACCGGCACACACTCCCAATTGTGCAAGGATTGTGTGAGGCTTCCACAGGACACGTCAGACACGAAAAGACTTGAAGACGTCCTTGTCACACGTCCTTCGGAAGCTTCCTTGTCACACATCCTTTGACTCTACTCATCGTTACTTACGATGAGCGTGTATGGAGAAAGACCGGAATTCCTGCCGTGATTGGGCCATGGTGCACCTCAGAGACCTATCATAGCCAAACAGGGGCCATTCCAAAGTAGCGTAGCTGTGCGCCACCCAACAATAGAACTAGAGGAGGAAGGGACACTCCAATGTAGCATACCTTCAGAGAGGTAGCTTACCTTTTGTGAGCTACAATTTGGAGGATACCTGTTGCGAGCCATCTGAGGAAAAAAGTTAAAGCAGGAAGGGGCCATTCCAATGTAGCAAGCCTTTTGTGAGCCACCCGAGGGTAAAATGTAGGGCAGGCACGAGCCGCAGCATACTTTTGTGAGCTACCACCACTCGACCCGAGCCCCCGTTCCTCCAATGCCCCCGCATACCTGTGTAAGTGAGTCACTGAGTGCGCAAGTGCGTTAACCTTGGCATGCACAATTGAGTTTTGATGTTTTGGGACATCGCGCACGTGAGGTGATGTTTCTCGACTCACGAGAAATAGAGACCAACCAGCCACACAGACAAAGAAACATTTGCACAGGCAGCGACCACACAGTTGGCATCTAGTTTGAAGGTGCATTTCTGCTGTGCAGCCATTGTGCTGGATGCCAGGATTCATCAATATTTTGTGCACGAATTTCCCATCATGCAATGACAAGGGAGGGAGCAAGGGAGGGAGGGAAGGGAAGGGAAGGGACGGGGCGGGACGGGAAAGGAACGGAAGGGAAGGGAAGGGAAGCGAAGCGAAGGGAAGGGAAGGGAAAGGAACGGAAGGGAAGGGAGGGAGGGAGGGTAGCAGTAGCAGCGAACGCAGCAATCACAGGACAAACATTGACCTTCGACATTTATGGTGAACATCAGTGACAAAAGCATATGGCAATGACATGCAATGACAATGAACCGGTTGTGTTGAGATGTTTCAGATGAATTTGCCTTCGGTTGAGCAGGCACCCATCCTCAACTTGGTGGACGGGATTTCAACCATGCTCTTCCTGGTATTGCTTGCAGTGTCACTTCATTTGGAGCCAGTGATAGCGGAGTCGATCTTGATTTTGGAGATCTTGGGCGTTGGTGTTTACTACTTGAGCCTTGGGGTCATCGTATGTGTCTCTATCCTGTCCATCATGTTGATGGTGTTGAAGCGTTTCCGATGCTCTGCCCGCACGAATCACATTGTGAACCTTGGACAGCTGCCAGACCCGAAAGAGATGCTTGAAACCATTGAGCAGATTTACTTCAATTTGAAGGCCAAGCAAGATATGGGTGAACTCGTCAACAAGATGTCGACTACTCTATCTGCTGATGACCTTCACATTGTGCAGAAAGCCTTGGACATCCTCTCGACTGATTCTTGGTTGTGTGACGTCAAACTCTGTTGACAATTGTTCCATGTCGTCCCAATAACCAATAGCTGTCCACTTGTAATTGCTAAGTATCCGCTTTTTAGAGACAATTTTGACGCTGAAACATGCTGAAACTGTCAGATTCGTGCTGAAAGTGCATGGGTCTGGCTTACAAGATCTTACAAGCACTTTGAGCGCACACAAGCGTTGTGACTGCAAGTTTGTCTGAGGACTGCGAGCTGGGAGAAAGTGTGAGCACGAGCCGGACCTCCTTTTATCGAATCTCTGCGAACCGGATCAGCCAGATGTCCGGGACAAGCTTGTCCTTAATGGTGCAGGACATGGATGAGGCGGCCCAGTCTAAGGTGGGAGGGACCTTTTGGAACTTGGACTTCAGATGACCAAGAATGGACCAAGAAGATGTTTGGAGGTCAAGTCATCAATGTTGCCATTTCAAGTCATCAGTGACATTGTGTTTCACGCAAAGCCTCCTTTGAGACATTCACACCCAATCAGCACACGAAGAGCTTATAGTCTTATAATCGTTTTTGTTTTTGCATTCTTTTTGCTTGACTCGAGAGATAGAGGAATAGCCGGAATAGCATGCAAAGAAATGGTCATCAATGAATCGGAACCCTGGGTTCACAGAGTCTTTTGAATGTCCCTGAGGTGTCAAAGCGGCTGAAGGAGGAAGAGAGCATTTCTGAGATAGCGGAATCGGGCGAGATCGAGAAGGAGGAAGCCAGGGAGGATTTCCCGGAGCCCAATTCTGTGGACATTAGCGCGGAAGAGGACACTATTCTCGAAGAAAATCTGGATGAGGTGGATGTTAAACTTTAGATGTTTTCTTTGGAGGTGACACTTTGGGGCCCTCACATGCATGCATGTCTCGCCAGTTGCTGGCACATCCAGAGTGGACCATTTGATGTCCAATGCTCATTCAAGGCATTTCAAAAAGCCTTGTCTTTTCGATTCTTTGAGTCATTCTGAATCATTCTGACGTGTCTACTTCTGTCTTGTCTCATCCGTGTGGTTGCGCTGTGTTCAATTAGAAGACACCATAGTGAGGTGGAGGATGGTGTGCGCCACAACTTCTCACCAGCTTGCGTTCGCTCCGCGCGAGGCACGGACTTGGAACACCTAATCATGGCATTGGTGATGAAGACTAGGACGTATTCTCGTTTCTCTCTTGCTTGCCTCACAAACATGGATGCAACTATTCCTTGCTAGCCACACCCGGACGTCACGGTCAACTCGCGACTCACCACTTTGGCGACGTCACGGTCAACTCGCACAGTCAACCCGCTGCTTTTGTGCTCGCGAGGCCTTTACGTGGCGGCAGCTCCCTGCGCAGAGCTACCGGGCTGGGGTCGGGGCTTCCAGGCAGTTTTTTTTTCTTTGGAGTTTTACTTGAAATCAGGTTGGCCTTTTGACTCCATGGTCCATGTTGATTTATAACTTGAGTTCGATTTGAACTTAACATTCATTTGATGTCCTTTGGAATCCCTCGAATATTCATGTACTGAAATATCTTGTAAACAATAAATTTGCTTTCATTTGATGTCATTTTGGTTTCCAGCTGAGCTACGTGTTTTTTTCTTTATATACATGATCACGATGCAATTTGGATGAGAGTCCACCTCCATGTTTGTTTGAAGGGCAGAAGTGTGTGTGTGTGTTCCATAGGTAGAGGTACTAGGTATCATGATCACACCAGTAACACATTGCCCATTGTCTCTAGGCATGCATGGAGTGAAGTGCTTCTAGTTTCTGAGGAGGCAGGTTCGTTTCCCCACTCCCAAGACTTCTGCTGCGAAGGCCAGCGAAGGCACTCGCGAAGGACAGGCGTAGGCGAACAGTAGCTTTTTCATCCGCTAGCCCTTCGTCATCTCAAATGTGTTTTTTGGTGCTTATCTGGGTAGCCTTTCGTCACCGTGTCTGAGACTTGGTCAGATTTCACTGCCCAGCCAGCAAGACGGCCGCTGCTCGCCTGCAGAATGCTCGGGCACAGAACTGGCTGCGCCCTTCTGCAGCATCATGTTCTTCAGCAAACGTTCTACTTCCAGTTCTTTCTCATCATGGTCGTGTGCTATTGCTTAAACAGGTCCCTTGCGCAGGTGCTCGCAGGTCCCACCAGCAATTGCGCGAAGGTGAGACGAAAGGCACCCTTTGTAGACACGTTATCCATGCGTGGGCGGTCGTGCATGCATCCCAAAACTGTCTACCCCAGAAGCAACCACAAAAAGCACAACTCAGTTGAGTTCCTTTGGACTTGCGTTCGACTCCTTGGGATTTGACCCTGATTACTTCCTATTCAGTTGTGTTGCTTCTCTTGATGACTCTTGATTTACTTATGTTTTTGTTTATATTCTTGACCTAACATTGCCTTCTTTTCCAGGGTGTTCATTTTGTTCTTCTTGTTTCCATCGCCTGCAAACAATTCTAACAGAAAGCATACAACTGAAAGTAATAAGATTGTCAATGGTATGAAGTCTTCAGGATGGGTACACCTTCCAAGTTTATGTTGCACCAGGTTATATGTTTGTTCACTAAATTATCCTATATAAAGGGATTCCCACCAAATATGTCAGAGTTTGGTGGAAACCAAAAAATCAATGAACAGCAAGTAAGATCAACGGAAAGCACAAAACAAGATCCGCAATCTCCACGTGCAAATGACCAAAGAACGCTGCAGAAGGCATCAATGGACTGGAAAAAGGAACGCCGCTGAGAATCGTTGGTGACCAGTAAAAAACGGCTGATTATTTCACCAAAGTATATACGTGTAGCATTTAATTGTTTAAACATCGTTTAGCTATCTTTAGCTCGATAGATGCATCCGTTGAATGCTGTGGCCAGCAACGTGGGCCGCCCAAGTGCGCCTTCTTTTGAAGCTCACCGTTCAGTGCCACATCGCATTGCTTTCGCCAGCAGTCCCGTGGGCCGCCTGTTGCGGGCGCGACGAGCAGTCGTCATGGCACTGAGGCATGGGCGACACAGATCAGGCTTTGAGGATGATGGCGTGGCACTTGGAGACCAACCGCTTTGTGGATGAGAGAGATGGCTATAATTGGCTATGGCTCGAACATGCCTAAACCTGCTTGGTAAATGGAACTGATGACTAAATCCAGCAGTTCGCTGGGTCTTCAATTTCAAACCCACATCCAGATCAACCTGCGGCTGGTCGAACTCAGATTCCGAAGACAGCCGATACCGCTTTAGCACTTTGTATATTATAATATTCATTCGGGAATGGCTGTTGTACCACTTTACTGTACCGGTTTGATTTGTTGCACACTGTTTTGCTGGTAAAGAAGACACTGAAGTTATGACGTTGCCACCTCAGATCTGCAAGATCCCCCTTTGGCCCTTTGGCCAACCAGAAAACCTGTCTTGCGACCGGCGCTGGTCGACGTGCGCACCGGGTGTTTTCTTCCCAATGCTCAGTCCTTGACGTCCTGGTTGGATTTGCTATGTCAGCTGGTTCCTTAGATTTCTTCGGTGCTCTGTCTGAAATAGGCGTTCTTGCTTTCTTTTTCATTGTCCAATTTGCCTCTTCATTAGCCACATTGTCATACTAGGTGCAAGATCAAGCACGTTCTTTGCATCATGGGAGATGAGGACCAGTTCAGTTTGTGAAAGCATTTGACTTGGCCTGTTTTACATCAGGCAATAGGAACAGATGTACGTAATGGGCAATAGGCCCAAGTATGAAAGCAGGCCAATGTCATGGAGTTCGATGCTAGGCTAGTTGCAGTATCCTTGCATGTCTTTGTGCACAGACTCCGTACACAACAAGGAGGTGAGTCGAAGGAACCCGCTTGGACTCCAACCTATATAATAGCAATGGCCTCCAACCTAATAGCAATGGCCATTTAGCGATTGCCTCCAATCACAAAATTCAAGAGTTGCTGATGATATCTTGCAGGGCTGGTGATTGCGTCACAAGCTGGCTCCAGGTGAAAACGCGGAGCAAAATACAACGCAAAAAGAAAGCCATGCGTTGGTCGGCTCTCGTACTGGTGACCCTCGTGGCCCCGAGCACTGGACACCTTCGGGGAGGTGACAGAACTGGCTGGGAGCAGTGTGGCATTTTGGGGAAGGCTCCGGCTCATGAGCAGAAGCAGCGAATTGTACATGGCCAGGACATGGGGGGACTCCAGGGACTCCTGGGAAGCGTAATGGCAAGCTAAAGTAAACCAGGAAGTAGTTGAGGATGGTCGAGGGCTCTTGCATGCTCTTGTTGACTCAAGTAGGAAGGCTCTGTGGCTTGTCGGTCCAGTAGCACAGCATCGGTAGTAACATGGGTGGACAGTAGTGCAGCAGTAGTGTACAGATCAGCAACATTCAGCAGCCCTATACACAGACCAGTTGAACATATACCTTTTACATAATTACATATATTATACATATGCATACATAGAGGGATGCTCGGTAATTCCGGTAATTGTTGACAACTTGGCTTAGTAATTAGTGCAGCTATTGCTGAGAGAGGATGGGGAAGAGGTAGAAAGACAACACCACGCACGCACATATGGCCCTGCCAGGATGCAAATCAATGCGTTTGGCGATGGCAAGTGAGTCTGAGCACGTCCACAGGTCAATTCTGTGGAGGCCTTTGCCGTTTTCTCAGTTTTAGCTTTGATCGAGCAGGCCGCCCACACCAGAAGGCAGATGGCCTGTTTGTGTTGGTTATCTTGGCACATCTTTGCACTAAGCCACTAAGCTATGATGGGCCAGGTGACCATATCATATCTTCGGTGTGTCATGTGGCTGTGGCCAGACGCCGCAGGCACACTCATCTCTCCGGGGCACGTCATCACTGCGGCGCACTGCATCGCACACATCAAAGGACTGCAAAGAACCGGTTCCATGCAACTCCATACAATTCTCCTGGCACCGATTAATAACTGTTCATGAACGTTCATATGATTTGCAAATCATACTGTAAAGGAATATTAATGAATAAATGGCGACCGACCTTTTTACATTGAGTTGAAACTTATGTCAGCTCCTTGTGCATGCCAGGCCCATGTGCTGTCAAGTCACTCAAGGTGGTGGCTGGAAGTTGGAAGCGTGACCCTGGAACTGCCGGGGCAGCCGTGCAAAGAAATGTCGTCAGGAGCGCAGCACAGACAAAAGCATGTTAGTTGTGTATATGTATATATATATACACACACACACACGCACATGTACATTCAAAAGACATCGGCGGCCTATGGGTGGCTCCTTTCTCTTTTTCAAATTTCCACTATTTTAGATGGATGCACGATCGAGCCAATATGTTGAGGTTTATCCTATTAATGTTGCGAGACTCTTGAGCCAATCCTAGTCAACTAGGGGTTTGCTTATGTTCCTCACCACAACTTGAGAGGTCATTCACATCAAGACTTCTAAGGTTTCTTTTTGTTCTGTTCCCACTGTTTCAGCATGGAGTGCTAGGGTGGTGCAAGACAGCGTTGTTTTATGTCTCGCTATCGCTATCGTGCGTGGAGACCTGAGGATCTTCATGCATCCGCTTTACAATCAGAACGTACCGCATGACTATGACTTCGCCATCCTAGAGCTTGACAAGGTCCCCTGTTTGAGCGGAACCGCGGAATGGCTAAGACGCTAGACGCTTCGTGAGTATCATGCATCATGCATCATTGACACCCTTGGCATTGCTTCACGGCAGCCGTCCTTCGACCAACGAGCCTCGGCACCCGCAGGCAATGCCCTTGAATGAGTGCGTCGGCGTGGCCTGTTTGCCACATCGAGATGAGATGCCGGGGACCAACTGCAGCATCACTGGCTGGGGCACCTTGAAATCCTTTGGCAAAACTCCAGAGGTTCTTTGGCGTCGCAGATGGGCCGTCGCACAAAAGTTTCAAGAAGCAAACGACATTTTGGCCATTGTTGGTATCTGAGGGTAATGTCTTTGCTCTCTTCTCTTCATGATCTCCACGCGTATTTGTTGCTGTAGGCATGTATTAAAAACGATATATGAACAATTATGAAGGCCACACCACACACAAACTTGCAGTGATGATTTAGTTGTCAACTTCGAGAGCTTGGACGATCTTGGACCAGCAGTCCGGAGAACTCCCAGTTTCATTCACCAATTTCTTGTTGCATTCAAATGGCTTTGCTAGCATCCGCAGCCGAAGGTGCTTCAAGAAGCCTCAGTCAAGCTGCTTACAAGTGCCGACTGTGAAGTGAATCTCAGTTGCACTGCACTGATTGTCTTAAGACGTCTCCAAAAAACTATGACTCGAATCTTAGACTCTTAGACATGATTGGACATGATAGGATCATGGAATCATGAATCTATCATGACCTATCTATCCAGGCATTCATCACATATCACCTTTTTTCACCACCAGGAACTACACCAAGACCAGAGACATCATCACTGGCTCCATGCTTTGCGCCTCGGGGGTCTCCGAGAAGGGCATCGTGGACACCTGTCAAGGTGACTCCGGAGGACCATTGAGCTGCGCAGAAGATGGGCGCTTCGTCCTCCGTGGCGTCACCTCCTGGGGTCAAGGACGGGGTGAAAGACCCATCGGAGACGTGAGATGTCTTGAGGTCTGAAGAAGGTCTAAAGAAGGAAGAAGGTCTGAGAGCTTGAGGAGAGGTCAAAAGCCAGAGGTGTGAAAGACATGAAAGTATATGAAGGTCTGGCATGTTGTCACCCGTATTGTGAAAGCGTGTGCTATTTCATGTTTTTGGGAACATGTTTGTACTTCAACTTTGATTCAGCCATCGCGGCCCCCACGAAAGGATGTGCTTATGCCAACTTCCCCGGAGTCTATGGATGCTCGGTGCGCAACGGATTTTCGGCCCAGCAGGCAGTATGGCCCGCTAAGCTTTGATGCACAGTTCCGTACTTGTGAGCTGAATCAGATAAGTGAACCCGGTGAACGCCTTTTCGTAAACATACCGAGAGACTAGTGCGACATGTGATGGGAGAGAGAGAGAGAGAGACAGCTCAAGGAAAAGTCCAGAGCGTCATGTCGTGGATCAACGATGTCACGGCCCAGAAAGTTCGCAAGGTCTACTCAGATGACCAACAGGAGCGGTTCGGACCAATTGTGTTGGATTCGTCCAATTCCTGCAGAGTTGGACCATCCAATTACAGCAGCAAAGAAGCAGCAGAAGTATATTCATGTGTATATATTTAAAAACAAAAAAAACATATATATATATATATAGGTACAGTTACAGTAAAGCTTTGTGGTTCTAGTGTTTGATTGACTTCTGGGTATGTTAGGTGCACGCAGAAAAGTTTTGCAATGACACTTGTCCTTGCGCAAGTAAACAAACCTTTCTATAGCAATGTCACTGCCTTTGTGCTTGATATGCAGGTACCCCCTTCGCGCCTCGAGTCCAAAATGGATTAGTTTCTGCGGCTTTATGTACATACATGTTTTTGCACTGTCACCTGCTTTTTCACCAGGTAAAACGATTATGTCACACGCAAACAATTTCTTATTCTCGTTTTTGTTCCGCAAACAGTTTACTGTTAGGGGTTCTCAATGCTTTAAAGAATGGTCGCCTTGGTGCTGGATGGTCTGGTCGGGTTCCCGGCCGGCTTGTCTCCCACTTCCTTTCATTTGTCTCCCAGTTCTTTTCATTTGTCTCCCAGGCTGGGTCTGGGTGATTGTGGTCGTGGGTGCGTGTGGTCGGGTTCCCGGCTGGCTTGTCTCCCACTTCCTTTCATTTGTCTCCCACTTCTTTTCATCGTCTCCCAGGCTGGGTGCTTGTGGTCGGGTTCCCGGCCGGCTTGTCTCCCACTTCCTTTCATTTGTCTCCCACTTCTTTTCATTTGTCTCCCAGGCTGGGTGCTTGTGGTCGGGTTCCCGGCTGGCTTGTCTCCCACTTCCTTTCATTTGTCTCCCAGGCTCGGTGCTTGTGGTCGGGTTCCCGGCCGGCTTGTCTCCCACTTCCTTTCATTTGTCTCCCACTTCCTTTCAGGCTGGGTGCTTGTGGTCGGGTTCCCGGCTGGCTTGTCTCCCACTTCCTTTCGTTTGTCTCCCACTTCTTTTCATTTGTCTCCCAGCTGGGTGCTTGTAGTCGGGTTTCCGGCCGGCTTGTCTCCCACTTCCTTTCATGTGTCTCCCACTTTTTCCCCAAGCAGTTTACTGTTAGGGGTTCTCAATTCTTTCTTAAGACGTGTCCGCCCTTTGTGTCACTGCTGGTGTCCGCCCATTTCCACTGGCCATGTAGCATTTCTATTCATTTGTCTCCCAGGTCTGCTGCTTCTCTTGCAAAGCACGACCCAAATCCGCAGGCTGGTGTGGCAATCCTCATGTAGAAAAGACTTTGGTAAACCATTTTGCCATTGCTGCCTGTGTCTGCTACCAGGCGTGCTCGATCTGGTTAGTCTCAGTGTACTTACCACCGCAGAGCCCTTTTCCGCTGACCATGCAGCATTTCTATTCATGTGTCTCCCAAATGTGTCACTAGTGGTGTCCGCCCTTTTCCGCTGGCCATGTAGCATTTCTATTCATTTGTCTCCCAGGTCTGTCACTGCTGGTGTCCGCCCTTTTCTGCTGGCCATGTAGCACTTCTATTCTTTTGTTTCCCAGGTCTGTCACTGGTGTGTCCTTGTCTAATGGCCATGAAGCATTTCTATTCATTTGTCTCCCTCCGCCCTTGTCCGTTGGCCATGAAACATTTCTATTCATTTGTTTCCCAGGTCCGTTACTGCTGGTGTCCGCCCTTTTCCGTTGGCCATGTAGCATTTCTATTCATTAGCATTTCTATTCATTTGTCTCCCAGGTGTGTCACTGCTGGTGTCC